>JAPWTK010000012.1:402500-405000 GCA_029963805.1 Aromia moschata
CCCCTGTCGTAATCGATTAATCGTAGAGCAAGCATTTCTTTGAATTTAGTAATCTAGATTCTGTTCTGAATGGTCTCTTTATAAATTATGAATGCATTTACTAATGCGGATCCAAAAATCAGTTCTAAAGCTAATTTTCCATACCACTTAATACCTCTTCGCAGGCAATGTGAATACGCCTTCAATTGATCTGATAGATCAATATAAGCTTTAGAATTATTGCAGTCAACGATGGCTTTGGGCTTTTCCGATTCCACTCCATTTTTATTTTTTATTTTGGCAGTATCAGCATTGTGAACTGTACTTAGCATTAGTACGTCACGCCTATCCTTCCATTTTAGAATATAGACTATGCCAGTTCCACTTTCCTGAGCAAACACCTCATATTTTTTTAGCTTTCTGGCGCCTTAGCAACGCAACAGTGACGCTGGTATAATAGTTGTCAGTGTAAAGCAGCCTTCCTGAATCTAAAAGATTATCCAGAAGGGACATTGCCACATTCGCAGGCCGATCCTTCCTCTAATTTATTAGTGCCACAATAGACACGTAGGTTGTACGTATAACCTCCATGAGTACATAACTTATACAGTTTGATCCCAAATTTGTGGCGCTTGTTCTTGATGTATTGTCTAAACTTCAGGCGTCCACGAAACGGTACAAGGGTTTCATCAATACATACATCGTTTTCAGGTACCATAACAGCCTGAAACCTCTCTACGAGTTTTTTAATTAATTGGGTAATTTTTCTCAGCCGATCGTTGTCGTATGTTGGATCCTGGTTATCATTGAAGTGCCACATTTTGTAAAGCTGTTCAAATCTATTTCTTGACATAATTTTGTTCATGTTATTTTCGAACAAAAAACTTCCACTCCAATCTCAGGGTTGGCAGAGGAAATAGACCCATCCATACTAACATACCGAGAAACTTTTCCATTTCGTTAGAATCAATGGGCTTCCATGGTTTAGTTTTTTTTGAAGTCGTTACATTTCTGAGAGTCTGCATAGCATATACTGGGTGTCTCAGCTTTTAGTTTACAGACTTTATCTGCTCACCCAGGATAGTTAGCAAAAAACTTTATATATAAAAGTTACTTGAATTCATGAGGCCTATAAAATGACATATTCCGTTTGACATGTGCTAGTGACCTTGAGGTTATGTCAGTGTCAATATGTTTTTTAAATACAACACCCTGTATTTTTCGACATTTTTGTATTTACCGAACAATTCTACACATATTTTGTGTAACATATCCTATACCTATCTTCAACCGTTTTCGAGATTTTCAAAGTCAAACAGCTATTATTTTACAATACAAAGAATTTTCAGTTTGCCTTGTCAGTTTTGAAATAATTGAGAGGCATTGTTAAAAGTAATTTTAATCAGATCAATGGGATATTTCAGTAATTATAAGCAATTAGTTTAATAAATTTTCAAATTGTGCTCCACCAGTTTGGATACAAGCTTCTAAACGGCCTATTAATCCTCTTACGTGTTGCACGTATCATTGTTTGACTTTGAAAATCTTGAAAACGGTTGAAGATAGGTATAGTGTATGTTACATGAAATATGTGTAGAATTGTTCGGTAAATACAAAAATGGCGAAAAATACAGGGTGTTGTATTTAAAAACTTATATTGCCACTGACATAACCTCAAGGTCACTAGCACATGTCAAACGGAATATGTCATTTTATAGGCCTCATGAATTCAAGTAACTTTTATATATAAAGTTTTTTGCTAACTATCCTGGGTGAGCAGATAAAGTCTGTAAACTAAAAGCTGAGACACCCTGTATATTGGTCTCTTCCATCATATTTGTTACTAAATCGTTAGTACTATATAACTTAAAAAAATAGTATGGATGACTTTCAAACATGTCATATAGTTCTGGCTTTATGCCAGTATTATTCAAAACTAAATCGAACTTCTTCAGTGATTTTCCATCAACAGGTCCCCATTTTATTTTATTTAGATTATCATCGTTTTCTTCATCAATACTTGAGTCCAATGTATTTCTGGCCACCACGTCTGCGATTGATTGATCAATCTGCAACAATTTTTTTTGTCAATAAACCAATAAATTTTATTTCTTTATTTATTTTTTTTATAAAATAAAAATATAAATACTCACGTCTGATATGTCTCTTTCTTCTGTGACGACTTGAACGGGAGCAGCATCATTTTATTCACTCGAACTATCAACTTCCTCATTTTGCACAGTAGGTTTCTTTTTTTGTCTAGTCTAGTTGTCTTTTTTTCACGAGATTTGTTTTAGAAGTACTAGCTTTTGTCAACAATTCTGTTTTATTTTCGTCAAGCTGTGCCTCAGACAAATCAGCTTTGTTTTGTAAAGGTACGAGCATTTTAGGTCGTTTCACTGGCACCTAATCTAACGACGAAGATGAGTCTTCACTTTCACTTGGTGTATTTTATTATAGACGAAGCTACTTATGCTTGCGGGCGTTCAGTAGCTAATTTTTTTAATTGGTGCGTTAAAAA
>JAPWTK010000012.1:410000-515000 GCA_029963805.1 Aromia moschata
CACAATGCAATAGCTGTGAGAGAATAATTAAATGCTAATTTTAAAAACAAATGGGAAAACCCCAGAAGCTCTTTAATCAACTGGTCACAGAGATCGCCAGATTTAACACCACTGATTTTTTTCCTTGGAGTACTTTCAAATAAGACCGTATGAGTCACGTACTTAAAATGTTGAAGAGTGAACAGGGAATAAAGAGATATTTGTGTAGAAATTAACCAAAAACATTTAAGAAATGTTTTAATCGATTAGAGTTCAATATTTCTGTTCTTTTTGCCCATTTTTCTTCTATATTTTTGCTATTCTAATTTTGTATTGGAAATGAAAATATATTGTTACAAAAGACGATTAGCATATAAAGTTATTTAAATGTGTTTTGTCTTAGTTATTCTGAAAAATGTTTGACTTGAAATTCCGAAAATTTGTACTTTCATAAAACTTTAAACGTTTAACAGCACGCTATCGTAAATTGTTTGTTGTAATACCGGAGACGTGCAACACTTGATGGTGAAGGTGATTTTGCAACTTTTTTTGTGCTTTATTCTTTTTCGTGCATCTTTTACTTTTTCTAACAGGATGCTGTGATATTTTATAAACTTTGCTTAATAAATGGTAATCCCGCTGAATTTGGTTGATCGAAAATAAGATGGACCGTTTTCGAGTAAGTAAAGTTGATTTTAAAATTTCCTCACAACAGTCAAAAGTGTATCAAAACAGATTCTTCTTAATCATATCATAATAGAATACATGTAATAAAGTAACTAATATTAAATATAGTAAAAAGCAATGCATTACGCTTTGTAACAATATATGTATGTATGTATGTATGTAACAATTTCCCTCTTGATGATACAAACCGAAAAAAATTCATATAAAATTTCAAGTATCAGATAATTTTCAATAGTTGTCCTTGAGAGTCTGGTTTGCAGTGGTGAAAATATTTTGAGAACGATCGTTCAACATCTACCGATGTAATACAGGCATAATTAAAATACTCTTTGCACTCACTTAACCATCACAAATTTGTCTTAATTTGGAAAAACCGATGTCTTTGTTTAACACACTTTCTAACTTATTTTTAACTGGTTCATTTATTGCGTCACCTGATTGTCGCAGCGAATTTACCTCGTCCACTATTTGTAGTGACTCTGATAACGACAACGCCCTGTTCTGTAATTTTTGTATGGCTTCATACAAACCTTAGGGTTACTATGGATAGTTTTTGAAGCTCTTTCAACAGATACATTTTTAAATTTGGTCCGACTCTCCTTAATAGTTGCAGCTGCGGCAGGATTGAACTGTAAAATAACAGCTTTTGTTTGCTGTAAATGTTCAGTATAATTAAAAGCGGCTTTCAGCCATGTTCCACAATGAGTAAGAATCGGCTGTGGTGATTCGGGAATACCAGGACATTTGCTGTGAAACTCGCGAAGGCGTTTAGGAGATTTTAGGAACACCTTTTTTTGTACCCACTGTTAACGTGTCGACGCTGCGAAAACATTCTCTAATAGTTTCTGCTACAATATTTAAAGCATTCACTTTGCACGTAACATGCAAAAACCTACAACCGCGTTTTAAAAACAAACGGTTTACTAACAGCATCAATCATAAACCCACCTGACTTGTTGACAGTTCAAATTGTTCGATGGTCTCCAATACCACAATCGTAATTGTGTTACCATTACACTCTGCTAGTCTTTACTAGCTAGTAACAGTGGGTGTGCATATTTTCTGGGTTCCAGTACACGTACTATAACATTTAGAATAAAATGTTTTTTACATCATGTCTGTTGCCTTGTCAATACATAACCACAGCCGTGCACTTTTAATGTACTTTTAATCCCCTTTAGTAAGTCACTGCGTAGAGTTGGTAGATAGTTGGCAGAAAAACATAACGTTGTGCGACCTGGTAATGGCACGTATTTGTTCCAGAACTCACGAGATGGTTGTTCATCGAGTACATTCAGAGGTACATCAGAGGCACTTAATAGCATTAAAAGCACTTAAAAGCACTAAAATAGCATTAAAAGTAAGTTGAACATAAACCGAGTTCTCAAAGGCATACCCTGTTTTTTATATTTATGTTTTATATTTTATATGTACACAACACAATTTATATGACAGTTACAATCGCGTTTGTCCCTACGTAACAGTTTTCCTTTAAAAAACTATATTCTAAAGAAACCTTTTCCTAAAAAATAAAATAAATCTAAAGATAATTACCGATGAATTTATTTACTGTGTAACAGTCGGTAGTATTTTAGGTGTTTGCAAGTGTGACATTTTATTATTAAAGTAATAACGACTCCGACGACATAAACACCTGAACCTAGCCAATCCCGCCCGTCGCTTGCAGCTATATTGCGGCACGATCGGTCAACCCTATTTATTTATTGTTTTAATTAATCAAGTATTAGCGCTAACAACATAATTTTATATTAATGTATTTAGTGTTTATAGGCTTTTTTCATGGTATCTAAGAAAATGCATTCTTAGTGGCACATCTTTTTTGTGGTGACACCCCTGTGAAGTGACGACCTTTAGAAAGCATTTCACAAAAAGACCTTTATTAAGGTTTTCGTCATTATTTTTTAGAAACACATTGCATAATGATTCAAAAACAAAATATTGATCCGAGTTTGTTCGCTGTCAAATTTGTAAGGGTTTATCTGTTTGGGTTGGATTTTTTCTATATGAGCCCCAATTTGTATTAGAATACCTCTGGAATATCATCAGAAATGACAATTTCGATAGGTATGTGTCAGTTGAAAAAGTTGTGGAATATTTGTTTTTAAATAAAATGAAAGAAAAAATGCAAAATACCCGTTTTTTTCCTTTTCTTCTGATAATTTGAGAGCCATTCATTTTAAAAGAAAAATGAAATTGAGGTGAGGAAAGAGTTTTGTTAAACATTCTTCACACAGTATAATAATAAAAATAAAAAAAATGCTTTATTATTGTTGCAAAAATAGCAATAATTAGAAAAAAAATGGAAGTTTTGGTATGAACTTCTTTCGACCACTAAGATTATACAAGTATCCTTCATATCATGTCTTAGAACTTTTTTTATTAATGATTAAAAATACATCAAATTTCATGGAAATCACTTATAATTTTACAGTCCAGTCAAACTTTATAAAGCCGTCAATAAAACTGAGCAATCTGATTTTTTTTTAAATACAATATAAAATATAAAATATCTAATATACCTATATAAATTAAACGCATAAAACGTGTAAATGATCATTTATACGTAATTTTTTTTTAGGTTGCTCAAGGCTTTATTGACAACTCTATAAAGTTTGCAGAAGGAATGAATTGCAAAATTATTTGCAAACCCTATAACCAATTTGGTGTGTTGTTTACCATATCAAGAAGTTATCTGAGACACGCTGTGAAGGTCGCATGTAAAATGTTAAGTAGCCGAAAAAATAATAAAAAGTGTGTTTTTTTTTTAAATTAGCTCATATTTACAAAAATTACCGAAAAGTTATGAAAAATGCAATTAGCCAGAGTCTTTTTAATTTAACTTTTTCAAAGTGCTGAAGGATACAAAAAAGAATTACGCTGCGGACAGGATTCGAACCTGTGCGGGCAGAGCCCAATGGATTTCAAGTCCATCTCCTTAACCACTCGGACACCGCAGCTTGCAAAATCGGTTTCGCTTTGCATTAGACCAGGGTTGGAAGGGGAAAATTAATACAAAAATGGGATGAAACAGGTTCCTAGACTGCCTTTCTTATAAAGTTAATTAGATAAAATTTCAGATGCAATCAATACATGGATAATGCAGGATATCCCGCAACTTTTTATTACAGACCTTTGCCGTTTTGTTGCTCATGCATGAATAATAAAGTACCAAGGTTTAAATATGCACTTTTGTATGCATAAACATTTACTGGGTAATAATTATTTTATTTTATGCAACTGTAAATACACGCCTGATGTGTTAACTTCTGCCTGTTTAATCATCTCCATCTTTTCAGTTAAATTATTTAATATTTTAAACTAGATAATATACTAAAACCTTTAAACAATTATATATTTAGCTTTACAAAGGGTACTCATAAAAATTATGGTGGTAAGTGAATACTTTCCACCATAAAGAAAACTTTCTCAAATAACCTGAATTGATAAATCGATACCTTACATAATAATATTGACAAGATTGTTTAATTCAGGATTCAAACGTTTTCCTTTAAAATATTAGTAAGATTTGAATTAATACTTTTTGAAATGACGTTAAGGGCATGCGTTTAATTCAGGATTCAAACGTTTTCCTTTAAAATATTAGTAAGATTTGAATTAATACTTTTTGAAAATGCAACCGTTAAGGGCATGTTGTAATATATTCAAAATAAAATGTGCTTCTCAACACTGGCGCATTCGCCAAAATGTGGACACTGACGACTACAGGCAAATTGAAAATTTAAATTTTGGTGAAACTCTGCCAGTTAATAGAATTACTTAACACGTTAAGTGCCACGAGATTTACTTAATCGATATTGATCTCAGTCGAGAAAGTAGAAGCAAATATGCTTCACGTGGCTGTCCAAACCAAAATTCCTGTTGTGGCAACGATATGCACTAGCGCTTCTCAATTTAAAAATAGGAAAACGTATTTATAAAACGTTTAATTTAATACTTACGAGTTACTACTTAATTTAGTACTTACTACTTACTACTTATGGCTCATAATAGGTCGGCCGATTAACATTTTCAACAGACATTATCAAATTATGAAATCTAAAACAACTACGAAAAAAATCAGTAAAATCGCCTTAACTTTAATAAAATATAGACTTTTAACCTACGGAAACTGAAAACTTACTTCAATATACATATTGTACTAAACAATAGATATATAAAAAATGTAGTCCAGCGGTGAGAGTTAATAATAGTTCGACTTCTTATCAGTAATCACATTAGCTCTGAAACTGATGTATCGGATCAAAACGAAACACATAGTGAATATATGAACAAATATCCATCACGTATTCATTATTTCTCAATTTGCAAGCAAAATACCCCTAATGAGTAGGTATTTGCACTTGGAATATTTTTTTCTTACTCTTAAAGTCTATATTTTAATGAAGTTTAAAACGATTATACAGTGTGTGCCCTTTGAAATTGAACTATTGAACAATATTTTGGAGAGGGTTGGCCGATTTCTTTTTTTTATAATACAGTAGGTACTCCAAAAGTTCTTTTTAACTACATAAATAATTTTAAAATCTGATCAGTCTGGCGGCTTTTTCTAATTCGCTACTGGCTACTGGGTGTGGAAAACTGGGTTTGACTATTCGAACTAGGCAACTGTTTTTCAAAAAAATGAATAGCGATATTCCACCATGCCTCAAATACTTCTGTAATTAATTTTATTTCAATGCTATATACAGGGTATTTAGTATAAATAAATAAGTTTTCAAAAAATGGTATTTGTTTTGCTCTGTACATTTCATACTTCATTAATACGATTTTCGTAAGGTGACATTACTTCATTATGAAAAGAAACCGTGGCCAAAAAATATAGCAAAATTCATTTGTACTCACGGAGAAAATTGTGTACGGAGCAAATCAGTTGCAGTGACAGCTGGTGAAATTTGAAATTCTCGCATTTTTGTAAAGGGATTCACATGGGACTGACATAATATTTTAGAGTGAATAAGAAATTCGCGAAAAAAAAAATAAAAAAACATATGCTTCACCAGAAGATCTTGGAAACGAAGTGCGAAAATTGTGAAATATATTTTTTCACAATCACCAAATGAATATATCTTTCATATTCTAATATGAATACGAATATATTTTCCATATCTCTGTTTTTTGCAAAATTTTCATTTTGCTTGAAGATACTACTGTAACATCGCACTGCAAACAACATCACATATCATTCCGGACACAATTTGTGCCGTGAGTATAAAATAATTTTTTCAAATTTTTGGCCACAGTTTTTCTTCATAATGAAGTAATTTTACCATATCAACATTTTATAAATTCGTTTATTTGTGCAATAGGAATATACGCGTATATAATCGGCCTGTTCGGTGCTCGGTGTGTAGGCTTTTTTATAGGTTCCTTTTTTTTTTTATTTTTTTCGGTTGGGGGGTGGTTTTTCCGTGCCTGGGTGAAGTGAGGGGTAATTTGTTTTTGTGCTAGGTTATTTTTTAGTCCCTTAGAGGAAGCCTTTTTTTTTTTTGTAATGGAGTTTGGTTATTCAAGGTCGTCTTTTTTTGTTTTTTTCTCTGTTTTGGCCCACGGGGAGGAGGGATGGCGTAGTGGCTGGTTTTGGGATTTAACGGATTATTTTCGTTAATTTCATTTAGTATTGTTTTTTTTTTGTTGTGTTTTGTATGTGTTTTTTTTGTTTGTTTGTTTTTTTGTTGTTTATTTTTTTTGTTTGTTTTAGTTTTTAATTTATTCCCGCGTGTTTGTTCTTCGAGGAGTTTCCTAGTTTTTTTTAAATGTTGTAATTGTTATTTATTTCTAAGAAAAAAAAAATACTTAAATTAAAATTTTTTACTTTTCCCTATTTACCCCACTTATATCGTTGTAAAGAAAAAAATTCTTTTTTAATCTAGCAACTATGGTTTCCTTTAAAAAAATAAAGTTTATGCCATAATGAATAACATTAAAACTGTTAAGAAATCTTTCTATTAAAAAAGTGCCTTAGAAGTGCAAAGATTTCTTCTAATTTACGAGTCCTCAATCAAATTTTGTTTCACTGAGAATAGCAAATTCTGGTTTTACCATGATTTATCTCGAAAAAAAGGTCGGGAAAGGTGGGTTCATTTTTCCATAGCCCTTAATACCGAGATCCCTTAAAAGCTCGAAATTTGCCCACCCGGTACAAGGCGCTTAAAAAATACGGTTTATATTTTCATTATCATAGAGTTTCATAGTGCCCGAACCCTGCGTTGTTGCACATATTTCCGAACCCTAATAATAAGATATCTAATATGTGAATAGGCAAGAGCATAGTAGATATTAAGAATATATTTTTCATCCCCATTTTTTTTTAATGGAATAGCACAATGAACTTAGTTTTTTTTATAACGCGATTGACATGTTCCGTCCAGTATAACTGTTAATACATATAAAGGCCTAAGAATTTTGTATTGGGAATACTAGCCTACTTGATAAATTATTGTTAAAAGTGTGTTAGATCTTGAATATCTTTACGTTTATAATATATAGCATAGTTTGTTTTATTAGAATTTATGATAAGTTTGTATAAGTTTGTATAATTATATAAGTTCCTAATGCAAATTGTCTACTGTCTGTTACATGTCTAACTTGTTTAAGCCACAATACATCCTATGATTATTGTCAAAAACATGTTGGGCTACACAAAATTACATACATTAACAACTACACAAAATGTTTCTATTCTACCATATTTTAAGTGAGCTACATGTTCTTTGAATTTAGTTAAGATTCACCTTTTTGTCTGTCCAATATACTTTTGTTTACAATATTTACAACTTATTTAATAAATTCCTGACCTTCCATTACTTTTTGTTTTATTTTTTGGGTTGCCTAAAAGTTTTTATTATTTATTTATTTTTTAATTTGGAAAGGACTTGTTTTGTAAGTTTTTCTGGATAACCTATTACTCAAAGCTACATCGTTAATTTTTTCTCGCATTCAAACCTCTTTCTACTAAGAGATATGCTTAATAAACGGTATATCAAAAAATGGAAATAAATAATGAATTACAAAAACCTTTACGCAATTTACAAATAGCAACGAAATGTCACATTTTAGCAAAAATATAATACAATTAAGTATGTGCGCATGAATGTGACTGTCTATTTACGAAAAACTTTTTAAACGAACACCAACCTTCAATTATTTCACACCCTTTGAAACGTCGATGAATGCGTTACGTCATCCAGCCTGTGACGTCACTGCTGCAGACTGCGCGTTTCACGTACCGTTGGTCCGCCGTTATTGAATTTATCCTTTGGGAATCCTTGAATTCGTAACGCATCCCACGCAATGAGACTCATCTTCCCACTTTCAGACTACTGGAAAATAGGAATTCGTTCATTTAGTCCAGTCACTTTCGATTTTAAATATATTTTTAACAAATTAACTCTCTTTAAACTCTTTAAAAACATAGGTAGATTAAAAAAAACTTTTTTAATGGGATATATAAAGTTGTTAATTATACCACCAGTAAAATATTTACATATTGCAGCAAATAATTGTAAAACAGAAAGTTTTAAAAAAATACGGTGGACTTCTTCATACACAATTTTTCGGCAAATTTAAAATGCTAGAATGATAATCGAATTTTGTATTAATGTTTTAATGAAACTGTACAAACATGTCTAATAGCTAGACTTTCAGAGAAATTTTTGCTTGCTTTAGATTATATAGAAAGTTATCAATACGTGGAGCCAAAGCAAATTTGACCTATTTCTTACACCGAATCTAAAATGGTGAAATCCTTGTTTGTCTTATTTACTCTTAAATAAAAACAATATCTCTTTCACAACAATTTAACAAACCTTCTTCTTATGTTTGGATTCGAAACCAGTTATAGTAATGTTGCAATTTATTTTGTAACTGCTTTTCTGGCAAACTCTTTAGAGTTTTAGAGCGATTGGAAGGAATGGAAGTGTTTCTTACTACTCTTTTCATTATAAAACAAAGTGAGAAGAAATTAACTAAGCATATTGGAGTAAGCGTTACCCAACATATTTAACTAATATTACCTATGTTAATTAATACTTTGAATTAAGACTATAATAGAACATTTTTTTCTGAAATACACTAAACATCCTTTTTTCGTTTTGCCAACAAGTAAATTAGATAAACTAGATAAATCTAATTAGATAAATTTAAATCTTCTTTAAATATCTTGACATGATGTTGCGTATCACCTTTATGTTACCTCATATATAGGTTTCCATATGTTCGTTATGAAACTCAAGACAAACAGTGGCTGAAACCTGGACAAAAACCAGATGCATCCGAAGAGAATTACAATTTTTTACATAATATAACTTGTGCTATTTTACAGAATATAAACAACTCATTTTTTCTTTTATGTTTTTTTATTATTTACTATGCATATATTATGTTGTTTTGAACACAAAAATATATTAATAATAACCTAAGTTTGCACAAATAAAAGCAATTAAACACAATTCGTAATACATACCTCTATTGCACATTATATTAATGTGTCTGTAATACCTCAAATTCCGGAAATATTTACAGATTCCGGCAGGACGTCCCCGGAGACGTCCGAATGTGTGTTAAATTCCATAAGAATTGTTTTAAAATCATCGTAATTAGATAACATTGCTTTTTTTAATTAACGATTAACAATAAAGTAAAACGGACGCTCTCATTTCCAAAACTGACAAAGCGGTCAACGACTTTTGCACACAATCTGCAATGGCTGTGTATAGAGAATACAAATACGGTACAGCCAGAATATCTATGCCCGCGAATTGCGCACAGGAAATGTAGTAAAACGTAGTACGATCAACCCCAGAGATATAAGAGATACCTACAAAGAAACAATAACAGACTGTATTTCTCGAAGAGTCACGGCTGCAGCTACAAAAGAAATGCGCAAAATTACAGGTTTTGTCTACCGCGGCCAAGGGCAAAGTTACTGTTGCTTCACTGTACCTCACTCTATTAATGAGGCAGCCAATTCATGATTCGCCACCAAGGAGTCACATCGTCGTAGTGACGGCGCGGCGGGCAACAGAATATTATTTGGCCAAGACTTGAGAAAATACATACCGTCATGACGTCTCGGGATTTAGCGAACCTAACCCTTAGAATCACTTATGCAGGTATTCTAGACAACTACCTCTGGCACGGTATAGTATCCAAGCTATACTCATTCGAGAACGGATACAATTTCATATTTTGGTAGATACTCGCTTTGAATGTATGGACAAGAATTGGTTCTTATTGTCAGTGTAAAAATGGCCAAATGTCAGTCGGATATTGTGCGCAGTTCAAGTGTTAACAACATCATTACACGATTTCTTCGTGAAAGCATAGAAGAAAAGTAAATGAAAAGTAAATAAACAAATGCACAAGGAAGTACTATCGAGTTACTCTCTGCCATTAGATACTGAAAAAAACGATATACAGTTAAGGGGATATTCTCGTATAGAATTTTGAAGAAAAATTTTTTTGCATATTATGGCTTAAAGTTTAGACCTTTAAAACTACAGGTATATCCTTCAAAGGAATTTTCAAAATTCCAATTATTTAAGAAGTTGTAGCTACTTTAGTGACTTAAACCGGTCCTGCCGGAGCGAACCGAACAATAGACGGTAGACATTCCCCTATTGACTACCTGATGATGGATGGGTCCCCCATAAAAACCGCTTTATACTCCATATATGGACAAAGAAATCCGAAAGTATTTCTATCTGACGAATTTATAACTTATTTACTTTAACTTTAGCTATTTTTATTTTCAAATTGTGAAGTCTTTAATTGATCACTAACATCCTTTCATCTCTGTTCCAGAGTTGATGACGTTTTTTTTGGATGTCTATACTTAGAAGGCACATTCTTATACTTAGAAGGTCAATTCTTATACTTAGACGGCGACATTTTTACTTATTAACAATCTTTGTTCTTTTTTTTGTTTTAGATGACTCTGATGACTAGAAGGGTTGGAATCGTATCAACCAGGACGCGCCCCTTTTTTACCCCCCACCTTACCAGCCTGTAACTTTTTTAATTATTAAGTTTTTTTTTTTGTATATTCTTAAAATATCAATTTGTCAATTTTATATCTGGTAAAAAAATGGATGATAAAACTTTTTAACTAAATCGCAATTGTACCACCCCTTAAATCTGATCAATATAAGATGTAACCTAAATTCTGTTCTTCGAATGTGAAAAGAGAGCTTCATTAAGTGTGACAGACGCAGATATTATATTGTGATTACATTACTGTGACGTTACACAGATCAGAACGAACTACCCGCACTCCAGTCCTCGGTTTTTGTGGTACAGAGGCCCGGTTCTCATAGTGACACTTGAAAAAATGCATTGAAAGTCATCCACTGAGCGGCAATTAGACTTATCGCTATGTTATTTAATCTTTTAGTTAAGTCTTACGCCCTTTCCATTTTCTTTGCGGGCTACTAATTTCACAATAAATACTGTATAATTTATCCAACTTCCTTCTGGAACCAAAATCGGCATTGTTATTTTTTTTTTCAAATTATTTTATTGATTAAAATGCAGTTTTGCCTAAAAATATAGCACTATTTTAGATTAGTAACATAAAAATGAAAATTTTGTTGTTCAACCCATTTTACTGTGTTCATGAAAATATCATGAAATTAAAATGACACATGATATAAAAACAAAATCCTTAAGTTATATTTTTTGAAAAACCTAAAAACCAAAAAGGCAGAATTTATGCATGGATTATTTAACATCATAATCACTTGTTTTTGTTTTACATAATAATGGTATCCTGTGGCGATCGAAAATTTGAAATGACATGTTAGCGGAGTTGCCAATTTGATAGAATATACGTTTGGATCTTTTTTGATAGAATTAGATTGATATAGAACATTTTTTGAAAAAAAAATATAATAAAGGAATTTTCAATGACTTTTTGGCGGACACTATATGTAGTAATAGTTTAGAAATTATTATTTATAATCATACTTTCGTTACGTAAGATATTTAATATTTGGTTCTGATTGCTAAATTACTGTCAATTTTTGTCATTTCCTGACAATGTCAACATATTGGCGAAAAATTTTGAATACAACTATGATAAGTATTTCTGTGTGCGTTTTTGTGTTGCTTCTCATCAACTCCTCAACTAACTAGAACATATAACTAATTGTAAGTTTAGCGAAAATATCAAACAGCAATTTACACAACGTTCTATTGCGTTTTACCGGACCAAAATCCAATAGTTGTCACGTAACTCTGATTATATGACATGCGTATGTTTGACATTTGCTTGTTTACTCGGTCGCCATGTAAATATGAATACATTGAAGCGGCTTGCAGAATTTCATTAATGAACAGAGCTTGGAGAAATGGTGGAATAATTAATTATATGCGATGAGATTTGTTTACTGAAAAAAAGGAAAGAGGCGGATAATTATTATTTCAGCGGGCTTGGCAAATTGCTGCTCTTTTTATGTATTCGCCACAATTAAGTTAATGCGTTTCGTGTGTGTAAACGATGAATATGAAATCATATGCGACGTTCCACGACAAACTGAACGCTTTTCGGCCAAAAAAAAATGAGCACCATTTTAAGAGGTGTTTCGGAATTGATAAAGTTTTACTAATAATCAATTAACTAATTAACTAATGCCCAGTATTAGTTAAGCACTTTATTTGAAATTTTCACAGAAGGTGTACTTCAACATAGCAAAGAAATGATTAAAGTTTCAACAAAACAATTTAACGTTATCATCTTGGTATTTGTTATGATTTTCAAATAAAAACTTGCATATTTTGAGTGCAAGTTTTTGCTAAACATAAATAAATTCTTGTCAGTCCTGCTTTTATATGTATATAGTAAACGTTAATTAATATGAGTAGAATTCAACAATTTCAAAATTATTATCAATTAATTGTGGTTGGATATGGGAGGTTGGATAACCGCGTATGTCGTAACGTGATGACTAGAGCCCGGCACAATGGTCGGCAACCACCAGGTAGGCAACCATCGAGTCACCGTTCTCGAGTTTTTGAAAAATATCTTTGAAAATTTTTATTGAAAAATAATGCCTTTACTTCTGATTGGATTAATCTTTGTGATGAATTTTTCAAATGACTCGAGAATAACTCGAGAACGGTGGCTGGTTACCGACCATTGCGCCGAGCTCTAGTGATGACGGGTTTAAAGTTTAAAAGGAAAAGTTTCCATGGCGTCCATATATCGACCAATAAGATCCTATGGACTTTGTTCTCACTGAGCGATTCTATGCCTACCCCTTACTAGTGGCGGATGGTGATAAAGGGTACAAAGGCACGTGCCCAGCCCAAATTTCAATAGAAAATACTTCTTTTGTGTTAATTTACTATAAATTACTGTTACAATAATATCAATTAATTGTATCCGACAAACTATTCATGTTATAATTATTATTTTTTATACCACAAATAATGATTTTTATCACATATATATGACAGACTATCGATCGAGCACCGAGCCATCGTAATCTGAATTCTCGCATTTCGCGCGCGTGGGCGAGGGCACACAGTTTCCCAGCCCTCGTTTTTAATCGGGCTTTTTCGGTGACTGGTAAGTTTGGAGACGATTGCAGCAGATAGACGTCGTTAAATCGTTCGAAAATCAACTGAACGGATCACACTTGTTGAGCGACCTTTTTTAGTGATTGTTTATTTTCCTCGCTGAGAAGTGTGTTTTTACTGTTTTTGATTGTGAAACGTTTCAAAATGAATTCGGTGTACTTTTTATTGACTAATAAAGATATTACATACGAGATACGAACGGAAATTAAACGGTTAGGAAGGCCGTTACCCGATTTGATTATTTCCAAAACAAACGTAGGAAAATCGCGAAATTATTCACGAAATTTTAATAGTAGTGTCTAGGACAGATTTAAGTGGTTATGTGGGTGTCCTAAAAGAAACAAACTGTTTTGTTTTATTTGTTTAGATCACTCAGGAAATCGGCCACCAATAGATAAAACGAGATGTTCAAATACTGTGGAGTGAGAATTAGTAATATTCTGTGAAAATAAGACAGCAGATCTTGTAAGGGCGCTATGAAGAATTAAAAACCGTAGAACTATTTGGATTAGCTTATGTGTCCAAGTGCTTCATCACCATAAAGTACAGTCAAAACAATCCGTTTATAAAGTATTTCCCAAAAAATATACATCATATGAAAAAGTTTTTTATCTTATGAATTGTAACGACAAAATGTGTCTGAAACGAAAAATGTCTTCAGAAAAACATTAAGGTCGTTAGGACGTAAGTTGGTGTATCACTGAAATTTCCAATTAAAAACCTTATTTTTCAAAAATATTTTTTTTGATAATATTAACCATATCGATACTCCTGTAAGAATGTCACTAATTATATTATCATAATGTCACTATTAATTACTTAATTATCATAGGTAGTGTCACTATTAATCATAATCCCAAAAAAATAAATCAATTTAAGTTTTTCTACTTTTTCTTCTTTTAAAATTACTCTAATTCTTTGTGATCAATAGAATAACAATTTTTTAAGTATTTTTCAAAGAATTTTTTGCAGCTTTTTGTTTATTAGTGTGCTATGTTGTTATTTTCATGTATAATTCACTTATGTGCGTATTAAATTATTGTATTTCAATAAAATGTAAATTTCATCAGTTTTATTTTTTACTCAAAATATTAGTAAAGTAATTAGTAAAGTAATAAAATTAGTAAAAATAAAAGTAATTAGTAAAGTAATTATTTCACATAATCGATTTGCAACTATCACTATATACAACGATTTGCAACTATAAACGCATCTTAATTAATTTGAAAGTAAAAAAAAATTGATGATTCATGATTTTTAAAAAATTTGAAAACACCAAATTGTGGAATACGACTTCAATATATAGTATATCAGAGAAACAAGCGTACAACATAATAGCAGAGATTCCTTGACACAAAAGACGCCGCCTGAAAAAATATAGGTATTTTAAAAATATATATTGATGCAGTCATATCCCGATCGCAATTAGCGCCATCTTTTTTTCTGTCGGTACCTAAAAAAAAAAAGCCAAAAAGAAAAAACCAAAATTGACCTGTTCGCGGATTTTTGACAAAAATGTAAAAAACTTTTGAGACAAAAATTTTTGAGTTATATATCGAATTAATGCCACAGTGTTTTACACACTGTATATATCAAATGACCCTAATAATCTTCTCTTGATTTTTCGCTGTTTGTATAAACTTTATGTGTATAAGGTTTTTGTGTTCCCAATCTAACTTTTTGTTAATCAGAGCTGAAAAACTTCACAAAAGCGCAGCAGTCGCTCTTCTATACGTGTGCGTTGTTGCGAATCCGATGAGTTTTCCTCTATGAAACTACAATGAGCATTGTGCTCCATGTCGCTTTTTGTCTCCATAAATTTACGGTTTCCGAGTCTAAGTTTCTCTTCGGCGTATTTCCTTTTCAAATATACAGCATCTAATTCAGGGCGACAGTATTGTTGCGAGACCAAATAAGAAGTCAAGCACGCAGAAGTTCAGTGAAGTTATAGTCTGGATACGATACAAATTCGACGTTGCTGCTCTTACTATTCCCAATGCAAATTTCAATGCAAAAAAATGTACAGCATACTTATAAACAGTTTTATATTTGCTGTTGGAACAGAACAAAATATAGAAAGAGTAAATAAGAGGGGAACCCAAAAGAACCTGGACAGACCTCGGGGAGTCCTGCCTGATTGGAGTTAATGGTTCCGTCTGTAGGTAGGTGTAGTCGCACCTTTCCTGCGTCAGTAGGTAGGCAGCATGAGGCCGAAAGTTGGATACAGATATCGTAACATCGTGCCACCTCACCTTGTCATTTGGTTTAGTAATATTTAATGTACTTTGTACTGTGACAACGTTGGCAATACTGCTAAAAAGAATAAGTAGCATAATATAGACTTCTTAGAGATGCAAGAGAAATGGCAATGGTGAACAATTTTGGAGTTAGTTAATTTTGTGTTATATGTATGGAAAATTGGTTCTGAATTTATTAATTTTCGTCATTTATGTTATGTGAATGAAGAACGGTAAGTTATTTTTTTAAATTCTGTAAAAATAAATAGGATATATTTCCCCTATAGGATATTCCCATGCTAAATATCTTATGGGTATTGTATGGGATAATCCATACAATTTCTTAAGAGTAATGTTAACGCTGTATTTATTGCATATGTAGGTAACAATGTTTGGTCGTCCAAAATTGTAACGATAGCCGGCCGACATTTACAAATTTCAACCATGTATTTATTACCTTATTACATACATATTAATTAAATCTACTTTTGTAGTGAAGACGTACTTTAACATTTACCGATGAATATCTAAATGTGAACGACAGGTAAGTTTTTTTGCACGTAATTAAAAATATTTTTCATTTGTACTAAGCCTGCTTTTCTTTTAAAGGTATTGCTAAAATAAAATTGATAAATCAACTATTCTATTTAAAAATATAAAATAATATATAAAATAAAAGCATCAGCTATTTATGATGTCAAATTTAATTACAGCTTCTTCTACTATCGGTAGACTTAAATAGTTCTGCACTCGTCATGTAAAAATCCATGTTTTGTTAATATAATTAAAAAATGGTATAAAAACGCAACATAAATTTCCCAGCAACTTAGAGACATTGTAATGTTTGGAAAATCATATATAAAAGAGAACATTGTAAATCTTTCCATATTTGTCAGGATCATTATGTAGCTACTGATTTCTTAGATTCTGACCACAACATTGTAAAACCAAAGATCTATTCCAACACCCACCTCAAGTATAAAATTTCTGTGTACCATCCACATCATTTTTGCGAAGTCCTTTAGAAGAAAGTGTAGTTATGGATGGAAGTAACATTACGAAAAGTTGTGAAGTTCATAGCGAAGCTAAAATTAATGTCACTAGTCAACAATGTTCTTCAAAAATGCATAATGATAAATATTCATTCTTCATTTTAGTTTTTATACCTGATAGTACTTAATTTTGATATCAGAACTTGTGCTTTTCAAACAGGGTAATGCTCGCAATATGTTTCTTTATATTGTTATTATATTGTGAAATAGGTCATCATTTGTAGTTTCGGTTAAAATTTTATGCGTTACGTGTTACGATAACACAATTTTTTCCACCTCGCGGTATCACCATTTTGACGAAACCAATTTTTTTGGTGGATGAGGTGGCTTGCGTGTTCCATTGATCCTACGAGCTAAACCAGCGGTAGCATGCAATGCTACTGGTAGGGCCACCACTCCTGCTGCACAGGTCAAAGGAAAGGAACCTGTCTAAGAGAAATACAAACTGCTGTTATACTTGTATTGTATACAATAATATTGTGTGATATTGTTATGTAAATAGTGTTGTTGTATTGTTGTATCTTGTTAATAAATCATGCTTCTTAGATTTTTTATTTCTTTCTAATAGTGAAAATATAATTTTATAACTGAAAACATCAAAATAAAAATAAAATTATTATTTTTACTTTTAAACTTTGAATGGTTTGTGAAATTAATTAAAGAAAGGGCCCCTCCCTAATTTGACGGAGGATGCTTTTCTTCGTATTACAAAGTATCAAGTTTTAAAAGTAAAAATGTAAAAAGTAAGTATTTTAAAAAAGTCCGCGCTAGAACTATCAATTGTGTTGCCATCAATTAATCAGTAGGTAGCGTTTCTTTTCATATATCATATCATATCTTTTCATTTTCATATTTCGTAGAAACGTCAAAATTTGATAGTAAGAACTCAAACTCATATACATAGCTTCCAATCATGTTGATAAATGTCATCATTTCTGAAATATCCTGTTGAATGTTAAAACACTTCAGCAAATAGTGTACAAAAGGTATGAAAATACAGGGTGATTTCAAGAACCCCTGTAACTTATTTATTTCTGGGCCAATGCGAAAATAATAATAATAAAAAAAATTCCATTTCCAGCAAGACGTTTACGTCATAAACAAAAATGTGATTTTCAAAACAAATTAAATACAAGTACTTCACTTGTTTAAATGAAACACCCTGTATGACACTAGAAAATCGGCATCCTCATGTTTTTCTGATACCAGCAATATAATGCTTTTTGAATTTTCGAATCAGTCCAAGGAGATTAAAATATAGGGGGGGGGGGGGCATTTATATTTATGGCAGGTGAAATCAGTGTTTTCAGCTCATAGAGCGTATTAAAGAAACTGTAATAATAATATCTTTGTCATATATACTCTATGCTCAGTTTAATCAGTTTCTCATATTCTTACTTATGCATTTAAATGAAAGAAAAAACAAACATAAAGGTGCTAAGAAGTGTGGAAATGGTGCTATTATACTAAGGTAGGAAATTGCACCATTACATATTGGCGATACATGTGTAGAAGAGAATAAGTTAAAATTAAGTTAAAAAGACACCAGTAAGGACAGACAAAGACAGTTATATGCACGAGTGTTTCACGCTTGTGTACTTATTAGAAACGTATGATGTAAAACGTTACCTGCGCGTTAACAGAAACTGGAATGTGGAGGTGGGGATCACCTAACGAACTTGAGTGAGTCAGACTCAGTACTTTTTCGCAGCGGTGAGGGTTCACATCGACTTAGCTGTATGAAACGAAATTCTTACGTAATTCTGACTTAAAATTATCCCATACACTTAAAAGAAGTGTACGAACATAATTGTATTTATTTTCAAATTTTTGTATTGCTTAACTAACCGGTTTGCAAAAAAAATAAAATTGAAGTTCTATAAAAAATAAAAAGATATAAATATAAATCAACCCGGTTATAAGACGAAAGAAAGAAAAAATGCCTATTGAATAAGTGGTTCAAAATGTCGCCCCTTTGTTCTTCGCAAAACCCTGGTCTATCGTAAAACTCAGTTCTTACGCGTTCTAACATTTCTTAAGGGTAATAATTTAGGACTTGTACAATTTTGGCCCGTAAGTCATTTAAATTTCGTGGTCTTTCATGTTCATGTCCGTAAACAGTTTGTTTTATTTATATTAAATATTTGTTTGCATTTAAGGAACCGTTTATAAAAAATGGCCCAACGATGGAATCGCCTAAAATACCAACTACGTACGCAAGGAATACTAAAGTGTTTTTTTCCGTAGACCAATAACGATGTAATAATTCAAGTCACACGTGCGCATTATAATTTATGGGCGGGGCGTCCCGCCTACATATTTTATTGCTACCCTATCACGAAAGACCGAGAATAACGCCCATAGAGTTTTAAAATGACATGTCAGTCTGGCAACTATGGATATAATATTTCTCTGTCAGTTCCTCTATCTGTCAGAGTTTATTCTTTTTCTTATTTATTAATGCTCGGCTTTGAAATCTTGCACTTTCCTAACCGGGATAATTTTGTATTACATGAGTTGTATATGTATTTAAATAAGTATACAGAAGGGCATTAAAGTTGTTTAAAAATACTGAGATATACGAATAGCTGAAGCAAGGACATCAATTTTGGTATGTGATAATTATATGTATTTTCGTATATCATACTGCAATTGGTAGACAAATTGATCGCTTGTTTTTATATACAGCCGTGATCTTGATTTATTTAATGGAAACATACATTTGTATTAATAATTGATTTTATTGATAATTAGCTAAGGAGAATTCAGGGATATAACGTTCAATGTAGTAATCCTTTATTATCCGCCTTAATATCATGAAAATGATCTTCTTGAACGGTTATTTGGCAATACATTCAGTCTTATAGTAAAATATATAATATTCCATATTTAAAAACAATAATGATGATGTCCATTTATTGGAACAAGTGAACCAATTTGTCTACCAATTGCACCAAACTATACAAAGATACGTTATGTCTATTGTAACATAACATACCATACCAAATAAGAATAGGAATAAATGGTGTTTTTTACTTCTAAGAAAATATAATATTTTTACCTTCGTATACACTATGAAATTAGTCTGTTGGCTTTTGGTAAAAGTATAAAACAAATGCCCACTATAATGTGTTACACGTAACAAAACTGTAATTAATTAAACGGTGATGAACAATGATGAATAATCAATTGAAATAGTAAAGCAGATATTGTATTTCATAAACCAACCCAGTGCCATCATATAATTAGCTCACAAATGTATGTATGATTAAGTTTAACAGCATGTAATTTTGTTACGCCGGTCACTATACATTGCCATTATATTTTTCAACAAATCTTGTAAATTTCGGGAAGTGTTAACTAATACCTAGATGACAGTTTCATTTTTTCAAACATATTGAAAAATGAGGAATTGGGTAAAATATTAATTTGATTAACTAATGATGATGCTTAAATGGATGAAGGAAGAGGTTTTGTTTATAGATTAGAAAATTATCATGCGTTTCTTTATGACAATTGATCCTTCTAAGTTTTTGTTATGCAAAATAAAAATACAGAAAGGTCAAGAAAAATTAATGTTGCTACTGACTGCACAAAAAACACAAAATGTAATTTATCATTCCTAAAACGGTAACTTTTACATCAATTTTGGATAGCTTTAATTACTACAGTAATTACTCTTCACAAGTTCGTACTAAAAGAAATTTTGAAACCAAATTTTAATTTTCCCACAGCTTCTTATGTATTTAACTTTACAATTTTGAAAATATTTTTTAAATACTTACCCCCAATATGTGTTATGCGTTATGACATAGGTACTATGTAATATAATCCAAAAAAAGCTCACGTATTGAAATATAACGAAAGGTTTAATGAACATATCAATGAAAACACCAAATCTTGTCGTAACCTGCATTTCATTCTACGAAGTCAGTCGAACTTTAGAGGTCTTTGACCGATATCGCATGTCAGCAGGCGGTAAGTAGCGTCGCGACGACGTTTCCACGTTCTACTTTTAAAAGCAATAATTCAACTGAATGCAGAATTTATCATCCGTACCACCAATGCATCGAACCGAAGTCATTGCTTTATATCACTGAAATATATAAAGTGCCCATATATAACTTCAGCTATTCGAAATAAATTGTGCAAATAAAAGTTTATCTCTCCGCCAGGAGAAGCTGAAAACTACATTTGCAATGCCAGCGGAGATTAAGAACTACATTTACTTGATAAATTGTTAAATAAAACCGAAAAGAGTGGCAGGCAACAAATTTTACAGGTTTACAAGAATGGAACCAAAACTATGTTCTATGACTTCTTAATGAACACATACTAGTTATTGAAACTTCTTAGAAATACAGACCTGACTGTAGGCTACAAAATTGGTAATAAATAGGGTCCGGAAAGTGTGCCACAATGCAGGGTCGGCACTATACAACTCTATGATAATCAAAGTATAAACCGTATTTTTTAAGTTCTTTGTAAATTATATACGCGTGTATTTTTTGCCCGTGCATACGTACGTATGTCACTCACCGTGCCTAGTAACGTGCACTCCCGTGCGGGATTCGGGACACTTGTATGCAGTTTAGCCACGCTGCGTGCGACGATTCCGTAGTATGTTACGTTAACTCGATGCGAACGGACGGTAGAACGCTGAGTTCAAAGTAATTTGATGTGTCGTGACTGACTAACTCGTGAGTTCTTGTAGTGTATTTACATATTGTCTGATTTTGTGTTGATTTTTGCAATATTGGCACAACCGCTACCATTTGTGAATAGACTGACAAAGTTGATTGAAAATTACGACGATTTTACAATAGATGGATCACATATTTTATGTAGTCCTTGCAGTCGTCGATTATGTTATATATTTCGTAGACCCGAGACATTGTGACATTTAGGTTCGAATATCCATCAATAAAATATTACTGTTACAACAGAGGAATTTTGGTGTGATGTGTGCATAATGTTTTGCGCATGTAGCCTTTCGTGGAATGTGGTCGACAATATTCACTTTAGACGTTTTTTTTTGCCAAATACAATACATATGTATCTGATTTTCCATTGTCTAGTAGCTATACATTGCATAAAACATATTTACAGAAGACTTACTAACGTGTCATGGGAAATATCAAAGAAACATACGCAATAAGTTTCTGTAGCTAACAATGGACGAAGCAACAGATTTTTGCGGTTATAAGGTCGTTAATGTTCTGATACGAATTTGAGGTATTTCAGATATTTCACCCCCGATATTAATAGCTAGTAGGCGGGTTTTTAAACAATGGCTAAAAGTATAGAAATAGTAGTAACACTGATTTTGATGACTTTCTATTGCAGATTCATACAATTTTCAATTTATTTGCAGTATTCAAACTATGCACCGTTAACAATCTAACAGCACGCAAGACAATCAAGGAACGTTATGAACAACGACTAGAGGTATGCGTTGCATTTGCCGATTTTTTAAAATCATTTCAGTTTATGGACCGAGTAACATATACTTAATGTTTCAAGTATCCCCACAAAAAACAATATTGCCGCCCAACGATTTGGAAACAACTCGTCTAAATATGCTAAGATATGGGCTGAATAACATGCAATAAAGATAACATTGTAAATCATTTCCTCCATGGTCAAAATTAACAATAATTGTGGTAATTTTATGGAGTAGGTAAACTTGAAGTGAATTTATAAGAAAAATTGACCATCTTGGTTGACCTTTAAAGAAACATATTATGATTAGAACTTAAAATAAGTTCTAAAAACAAGTTGAAATAGATTTCAGTTGACAAGAAAAGACACCAAGCGAATTTTGAATGGCTTACATTTAGATAGATACAGAGCACAAAATAAAACTACTCCTCAGCTAGACATTTCTTTAGATGAGATAGAAAATACTGCTAATATCAAGTCAATAATAATAAATCAATTGTTCTTTATACGTATGAATAAGCATGCCTTTCAGTAATGCACTAATTTCCTATCGTAAATAATGTACCTTCAGATACAAGCGATGACATGGCCTTTAGCGCCTGACCTATTTGTGTAGACTTTCGCAATCATATATTAGGCCGTATACGCTCATGACGTGATTATATTTTTACAATTTGCAACATCAGAGCACATTACATTACATCTATCTTTTGTATGGATCTTATTGCAGAAAAAGTTATGATTATCATAAGAATATGGATACCACCAATAGCGGCAACTAATTTTTAATAGTTATGCATTTTGTGCAATGAGAAGCTGATAAATTGATTTCTAAAATAAAAAATATGGGAGTCCGTAAGAAAAATAATATTTTTTTCTTACGCGTCGCGATGTATAGCATCGAAATGGTAAGGTGGGAATTAACAAATTTTAAACAGAAAACCTGATGGCAATCCACTTTCATCTGAAAATTTTCTGTGTAGCTCCTATTGTTTTCAAAATGTATTATTGCGAAATTTGAAAACCGACTACCTCGTATATTTTACGGTTTAGAAATTATGAATGTAATTCCACGGAAATAGTGTACACCGTATACAGCAGGTTAGTATAGAAACGTTACAGAAACAGTATGGATTTTTTCCTTTTAATGCATCTAATATTTTAACTCTTTTCAGTCACTATCAAAAACTGATTTTCGTATATATCATAGAATGAAGACTATGGCCATACCTTATTAAAAAATATACAAGTTTTTAGATATATAAATACAAATTAAATTGATTAAAATCACACCACGTCACCACATAAATTGACATTCTTCACCTAGGAATCATTACGATTTTGTCAAACGGAAAAGACCTACCTGTATATTTAATATTTCAGCGACATGGATTTTTTAATTTCTTTGTATACAAATTCATTTTTTTTTCCGATTTCAAAAATATTTAAGTAATTATAAAATATTTAAGTAATCTTCTGATAATTAATTTTTCTTATGAGAGTTTTATCAGCTTTGTAAATAACACTACCCTGCAAGATTTTGCCTCTGGACAATGAATAGTTGTGTCCGAAGTAATTTTTCCGGCTGAAAACATATCCGGGCTCAGTCAGGTTTTTTGAGTGTTCTAACCTAAAAGTGCAAAAAACACTGTGTTTTGATATATTTGAGATTATGTAGCACCGCGATTTTTTCCAAAAAACTATGTGTGTGATATCTCAAAGTGCAAGTCTTCCTCTTTCAAATGCTATTGAGTTTGCTCAAATATCTTCTTTTTTTCGCCGAGATATCGCGTTTAGAAATGTTCATGTGTGTGATTTTCACTACACCTGAAAACTCATTAGGGACACGTGTATATAAAAAAATCGTATTTTTTATTAAGAAACGTAAAAAATATTTAAAAACCATATAATCAAATATTTTCTTATGTGAATATCTGAATTTATATAGTGTATATGGTTTTATCGAAATTTCGCATTTTCGTCGCCATATTGCTTCCGCCATAAGGAATATAATTGTTAGTATCCTTTATTTTTGTTTTATGTTACTATAAATTTCCAGAATATAAAATAATCTAAGTAAATACGCCATTCTTTCATAAAAAAAAGTTCATGAAAGTTCCATGTATACTATTGTAACTTTAGTCAACTCAGGTATAGTCGCGTCAATGAATACATAAAACAGGCAATCTTCGGAAGTCCTCAAGAACAGCTCCAATTTTGATGATTTTTTTTAACCTTTGTTTTTTTATATTATTTAAAACCAGAAACCTTTTGGAGCGGGGACGGAATTATTTATATTGTTTAAACAATATCTATGATGTTTATGTAGAAAAACATTTTTTTTATACAATATCCAGTTACATACAATACAATACATATACAATATACAGTTTTAATCTTCTCCTGAAGATGCCAACTTGGTTGGCGAAACGCGCGTCGAGAAAAGTGTAATAGTTCGGTGGTGTTTCGTGGAAAACGTCCAGTTTTTTGTTTCTACGCCGAAGGTTCCAGTACCCACTCCAGGATACAATATCCATTAAAAACTTGGAAAAAAGAGATATTTATGTTATTTTTTTTATATTGCTATTGTAAATAGTTTTAAATTATGTCAATATATTAATGAATGTTATAAACAATTACCTATAAGTTTTTTCTATGTAATAATGACATGGAATTAATTTGTGGACCAAAATATGAAATTTTTATTAACTGTAGGAAATTATTGTGTATACAAAAAAAAAAGTAAATTTAATTTTCATTTATATTTTGCGTTTCGTCTTCTTCAAGTGGTGGGTGGTTATTGCAGTCATTTCCACTGCAAACAATGCAGGCTGGCGAGCAATGAAGACCACTTTTTCTGCAGCCACACGCTGAACCGCATCCTGTTTTGCAAGAGCAAAATATGATTTTTAAAACGTTGTTAGGTGCTGCTGGTTATGTCATTTTGATTGGTTTTAAATAACGATTTTATTGCCAACCCCATTTTTCAGGGGGTATTGAAGAATTATTTTTCCATTGCTGAACTTGTAGGTAGACTCTCTTAATATGTTGTTTTGCTGCATCTTCTGTCGGAGGTAACGAATTAAGTTGTACGCTTTTATTTTTTGAAGCTAATGCTACGAAACGTTTATATCGCAGTGCATTCAAGTTTTTGGCAGTTTTAGCACCATACATTGTGAGAATACAATTAATACCGTCATTAAAAAGCACTTCTTCACTTTGCTCTTCAACCATAAAATTTTCAGCTGCTGCACGTAACGTTTGATTATCATTAAAAATCTTAATAAAACTATTTTTACCCTTGTTATAGAAAGCGGATGTAGTATCACATCCAGTGAATGCATGAATAAAAAACAGATGCTCTTTGTTAATATTTAAATATTTCTCTGATATTCTTTTTGTTGAATAAACTCGTTGCAAGGCATTATTTTTTAGTGGTTTTAAAAAAAACATTTCTTTATCATCAGGTGCTAAAGCCATCAATAATACTAAGACATCAATATCCTCTGCTAAAACAACTACATGAAGAAAGGAACAATCTATAGCTGATTGCACAATTAAACGATCAGCGTCACTTTCGGCTTGACTCCACTCAATATTATTTTCGACCAGTTTTTTGCAGAGAAGATTAATAAACCAATTTTTATTTTTGCTGTCCCTAAAAATTTTTCTTTAGTTGTATTTAGAAAGGCATGTCTTCTATACCTCACGAAATTGTGCACGTGTGAATTTAATTATTATATCGTCATTGGTCTAATATTAAAAATTAATATATGAAGATATTTTTAGAAAAAAATAAAGACCAAACTGAATTTTTTATATAAATATCAGATATTGTTTAAACAATATAAATAGTTCCGTCCCCGCTCCAAAAGGTTTCTGATTTTAAATAATATAAAAAAACAAAATTTAAAAAAAAATCAGCAAAATCGAAGCTGTTCTTGAGGACTTCCGAAGAAAAGGCTTCATTGACGCGACTAGTAGGTCATATTGTATTTTCTTTGAAAATTTGAAAATCTGATCTTAGATTCTGGATGAGCGGATCTTTTGACATAAGAAAATATTGACTTGTTATTGATTTTTAAATGTTTCAGGTTTCTCAATAAAAAAAAAAACAGTCTTTTGATATACACGTGTCCCTAATGGGTTGTCAGGTATAGGAAAAATCACAAACATGAAAATTTAAAAATGCAATATTTCGGCGAAAAAAAAAGATATTTGAGCAAACTCTACGGAATTTGAAAGAAGAAGACTTGTACTATAAGATACCACACATGTTTTTTGAGAAAAAAAATTCGCGGCCCTACATAACCCCAAATATATCAAAAAGCAGTGTTTTTGCAATTTTAGGTTAGGATATCTCAAAAACCTGACGTGATAGAGCAATTCTGAGCTCGGATTTGTTTTCAGTGGGAAATTACTTCGGAAAGAACTCTTCATTGTCCAGGGGCACAAAATTTTGAAAATCTTGCAGAGAACTGTAATTTATATTTACGAGTATAATAATTGATACAGGGTTACTGGTGATAAAGTATACAAACGTTGGGTGGTGATTGTACACCTCAAATTCAACAAAAAAGTTCCTCTTGACTATGGTCCTATTCTTAAGCATAAGGGAGACATTTCAGGATTTAAGTTTTTTTTCTGAAAAACGTGATTTTTCCCCAAAAACACCATACCTCCTGAACTATTAGTCCTACATCAAATTTAAAAAAAAAAACATTGAAAAGGTCATTCAATTTTCTTGAAGGAAACACACTTAGTAAGATTTTCATTTAATTTTTGTTAGCACAGACGCAATTCCAAATTTTATAAATTTCTAAATTTCTAAAATTTATAGAATTTGACTTTGATCAAACGATATTTTTTGTCTCTTAAAAGTGTGCACGTTTCACAAAAACTTCCTTTCTTAATAAGCTTTTCAACGGTATACTCATTTTTTGAAAAAAATCCGTATCAGGTAGAAGAAATCGCATTTCAAATGTAAATCGTGGGCTTACTGCAAAAAACCCGTTAAGCCTATATTTGACCCAACTAAAAGTATCTGTTGAGTACCTGTTGAGTTAAAAGTAACTATTAAGCCGAAAAATAATAAAATAATTAGAATAATTACAATGAAATTTGTGCTGCCCTTTAATTGAGCTTTGTAGTTTTTCCTAAACTACATAGTTTGATGAAAAAAGCATTTACCAGGAAACAAGACGTGGCAGAGCTGCCTGCACTCAAGTACAGCTGAAGTTTAGATCCACAGTAAAGCACACACTTAGTGACGGAAGGAGAGGTCAAACCGTAGCGCCTCTGGTAAATAGGAAGAGGAGGTACTGTTCCATGGCCATCTCGATTTCCAGATCTAACACCCTTGGATTTCTTCGTGTGGGGTTTCTACAAGACTCGTGTATACCAGACAGGAGTGGACTATGCAGCTGAAATGTAGATCCACAGTAAAGCACACACTGATTGTGAGTGACGGAAGGAGAGGTCAAACCGTAGCGCCTCTGGTAAATAGGAAGAGGAGGTACTGTTCCATGGCCAGCTCGAGTTCCAGATCTAACACCCTTGGATTTCTTCGTGTGGGGCTTCTACAAGACTCGTGTATACCAGACAGAAGTGGACTCAGTTGAAGAACTCACACAAAGAATACAAGCAACTACACATGAACTACAACAAGCCATGACGGCGAGAGTCACCAGAACTGTTTATTTGCAAGTTTATTCTTAAAAGAGTTTATTCTCCTTAACTTTAGAAACAATTAATTCGTACTTGGTAAAAAAAATAGTTAAAAACTTGAATTGGAAGAATGTTTTGTTATGCTTTCTTTTGCGCCCTCTTCCCATGCTATCACGTTCATTTCGTGAGCTTACTGCAAATATCCGTTAAGTTCGTAAAAAGTAATTGTCGAGATATCTAACATTAACATTTTTTTTCAAAGGAAAAATTGATTTTTTTATCAAACTATGTAGTTTAGAAAAAACTACAAAGCTCATTTAAAGGGCAGTACAAATTCAATTGTAATTATCCTAATTATTTTATTAATATTCGGTTTAATAGTTTAGATACTTTTAGTTGGGTCAAATATGGGCTTAACGGGTTTTTGCAGTAAGTCCACGATTTACATTTGAAATGCGATTTCTTCTTCCTGATACGGAATTTTCAAAAAATGAGTACACCGTTGGAAAGCTTATTAAGAAAGGAAGTTTTTTGTGAAATGTGCACACTTTTGAGAGACAAAAAATATCGTTTGATGAGTCAAATTCTGTAAAATTTAAAAATTTAGAAATTTTTAAAATTTAGAATTGTGGCTGTGATTACAAAAATTAAATAGGAATCTTGCTAAGTGTGTTTCCTTCAAGAAGTTGTAATGAACTTTTCAATGGTTTGAGATATGGTAAGTTTTTTAGGCGAAAAATCACGTTTTTCCGAGAAAAAAGCACAATTCCTGAAATTTCTCCCTTATGTTTGAGAATCGGACCATGGTCAAGAGGAACTTTTTTGTTTCATTTGAGGTGTACGATCACCACCCACCGTTTGTACACTATATCACTAGTCAACCTGCATATGAAATATCATTGTATTATGGAACAAGGCAGGAATACGAAAATAATATTTCGATATTTGGAACCGTTGGAAAAATTCCAGCTGGTAATCTTCTTTAATTTTATCCTTACACCATCACCTGATTGTGCCAGCATGTACAAAAGATATGACCGGGATCGATCGTAATCCTTTTATTTTGCAGGAATATTACAGGAAGGTGGAATTTACGAGCGGAATTTGGATTTAGGTTACCAGAGATTATTACACATTTTTATGTGACACCTAAGCTGCAATCGATGTTCCGTAACAGGAAAATTCAGATCAATGCCTATAAGAGGTCTCTAACATGGACCGGGACACGAGATGTGTGTGTTTTTTCCTTTATTATTATTATTATTATTATTATTATTATTATTTCGCCGACTTTATAGTCACACTTCTCAGCGTAAACGCTGGGAAACATTCACCCATTCCTGCTGCAGACAGTGATGGCTTGATATCTCATCCCCGCCTCCAGCAGAAATTAGGCTCAGGCGAGGGGAGGGAAATTCATCCTATCCCAAAACCTTTCTTACAATGTGGCAAGTTTGTAACAATATTGCCTTTTGGCCATTTCTAATGACATTAAAAGATAGTCCTAATGCCGCGATGTTCTTGGCGAATCTCGTCGTCATCACTCCCTCTGCCGATATTACTAGGGCGTACGTCTCCACTTTCTCCAATTTCCATAGGCGCTTCAGCTCGATTGACAAATTTTCGTATTTCGCGATCTTCTCCCGTTCAGTCTTCTGAATGTTGTGGGTAAGTGGCACAGCGATGTCTATGATGATCCCTCTTCGTTGTTCCTTGTTGATCAGCACAATATCTGGTCGGTTGAAGTCCACTGTTCGATCGGTGATGATTAGCCTATCCCAGTACATCACGGCAACTTCCGATTCCAGCACAGCTTCCGGGACATATTTGTAGTATGGCGGAGCCGTCGCTAACAGGCCATACTTGAGCGCCAGTTGTTGGTGAACCATCTTCGCAAGTTGGTTGTGCCTGCCGAGATATGCTGACTCTGATAGCGCGGGACACCCTCCTATTATGTGTTCTATAGTTTCGCCTGCAGATCCACATTTTCTACATAGGTCTTCAACGTCGTCTCTCAGGATATTCTTCTGGTAATTTCTTGTTTTTATAACCCTGTCCTGAATGGCAGTCAAGAAGCCTTCGGTCTCGGGGTACAGATAGCCGTCGGTAAGCCATTTTAATGAATTTTCTTTGTCGATGTGGTCTGGCTGTAGCAATTTTGGAAAACGGCCCTGCAAAGCATGTTCCATCCACTGGGTCCGGAGCTCCTCTTCTGTTGGTACTTCGATCGGGATAAGTTCACATCCGAGGCTCAAAGGCGTGTAACCAGCGTCCTCTCTTGCTACTGCTGTTATTGGCGGGTCCCGGTTCGTTAGCAGTTTCCTTCTTAAGGAAGCTTCTTGATTAAGGCACTGATTTTTGATGTTCAATAGACCTCTCCCACCTCGTCTTCGCGGCAGGTAGAGTCTGATTACGGAAGAGTTAGTGTGTAAGTGCCTGAACTTAGTTAGGAGCCGCCTGGTAAGTCGGTCGAGCTCATCAAGATCAGTAACGGACCACTTGACGATTCCGAAAGAGTATGTCAGCACTGGGACAGCCCACGAGTTGATGGCTTTGATAAGATTGCCTCCAGATAAAGCGTGTTCAGCAACTTTGTCACGCGGGTCTTGTATTTCTCTTGGAATTCTTTCTTCAGTTGTGTGTGGTTGATCCTGCCGTCTTGACACACTCCCAAGTAACGGTATTGCTCTTCCGGTGGTAGTTGATGGATGTCGGCATATACCTCTGGATTGTTATGAGGTGCTCCCTTCACAATACTCAGTGTGGCGCACTTATCCAGGCCAAAGGACATTTTGATGTCGTCGCTGAAGGTCCTAGTAGTTCCAATGAGGGCCTGGAGATTTGCCTTGGTCCCACTGAATAGTTTCAGATCGTCCATGTAGAGCAGGTGAGTGAGTGTTGCTCGGCTTCTCATGTTGATCTTGTACCCAGCTGTTGTTTTATTGAGTAGTGTAGATAATGGATTGAGTGCCAAGCAGAACCAAACCGGCGAGAGTGAATCACCTTGGAAGATTCCCTTCTTGATCTCAACTTGACCTTTGTTCCCTCCAGAGACCCAAATGTTTGTTTTCCATGACTGCATAAGATGTTGGAGAAGAGCTCTTATCCGAGGGCAGACCTTGTAAATTTCCAGGACTTTAAGTAGCCAGTCGTGAGGTACCGAGTCGAACGCCTTGCTGTAGTCGATGTAACACATATGCAGGTTTCTTCTTCTTACTTGGGCTTGCTTCAATACCACAGCGTCGATTGTCAGTTGATGTTTACACCCCGCTGCGCCTCTGATGCATCCCTTTTGTTCTTCCTCAAAGATGTTGTTTTCCAAGCAGTGACGATAGATTTTTTCATTTATGATAGACGTGAACAGCTTATATATTGTGGACAGACACGTGATGGGTCTGTAGTTCTTCGGTTGTGCAGCATCACCCTTTTTGAAAAGCATGAACGTATTGCCTGTCATAAGGAAATCAGGTACGACATGTGGATCGTTCATCGCCTCCGTGAAACACTTTGCCAGAATACCATGAGATGCAGGTAGGTGCTTCAGCCAGAAATTTTGTATCCCATCGGGGCCTGGTGCTTTCCAGTTCTTGGTTCTCTTGATTGCCGAGGTTACGTCCTCTTCTGTAATAATTCCGACATCCATTTGGTTGAGATCTTCGTTGTGTGCTTCAATTTCCTCAATCCATGGCGCGTTCTCGTTGTATGTGTCGGCGTCACTCCAAATAGAATTCCAGTAGGTTGTGAATCGCACTGGATCGATTTCTGCAGGTTGTTCTTCATCCTGTTTCTCCAAGCTCCTCAAAAACTGCTTTTGGTTGTTCTCGAACGCAGCATTCTGTTGTTTTCTTTTTGTCAGCTTGTTGTATCTACGTAGCCTGGCACCCTTCGCTTTCGCCTTTTGTCGCAGAAGATCTTTGAGGTTCAATAGTTGTTGTCGATGGTCTGCATTATTCAGATCTATCTGCGCCTTTCTAGCTATGGCTTGTGTTTTAGCCATGACCCTTCGAGAGTTGTTTCCTGCTAGAAATTCACTGAGGACATCAGCGTCAGCTCTATACTCGTCGATGTTCTTCTCAAGCCTCTTCTTCCACATTGGGGTGTCACTGTCCTTGTTTATTATTATTATTATTATTTATTATTATTATTATTATTATTATTATTATTATTATTATTATTATTATTATTATTATTATTATTATTATTACCGTTTTAAATATTTTATTGTCATTATTATTTATTGTGTCAGATCTAAACGGATTTTGTTTAAAAAATAGTAATTAAAATAGGCAATGTATGATATATTTCAAAAAAGTTCAAACGGACTAGCAGAGTAATTACTTCCTTTCTGTTACCATGTTTGTACAGTACATACTCCCTTGAGCATGCTGTATAATTCTTGGGATGCCTAATTTAGAATAATAAAGCAGAACGTGACAAATATATGTACATCATAATGGACGATCATGGTTTCTCTTGTTGGGAGAAGCTAAAAAAATCTATTAACGTTCTTCTAGAAATCTGGATCTAATGGAGTGTGACTCAAAGAGTCAGCCCTAATGTCCCATTTGGCACATTGGGCATCCTCTCTAAGGTAGCCGCTCGAGTTATGACTCAAACCACCTAATTTTTTCGGAAAAGGTGGTGATGGTGGTCACCTGGATGTCAAGTGGAGCTCATCCAGTAAGGCCATATAACCCAGGAAAAATAGACATCGACCTGGGAAAAATTTGTTGCAGGGTAAATTTTTAATGTACTCAATTGGGGTTCTAAATAATATAGGAGAGTTCCCAACGATTCGAGTTCTAACTAGTAGCCTTCCGCACGTTTGCCATAGTTTATTATGAAATTATATCACCCTATTCAACGTATTGCATATAGCGGAGGTTGTACAACACCAGCTATCGCGGGATTATTGAAATAAATACGAATTAACATAAACTGCAAATTGACCTTCTAGAAAGTAGACAGTATATTCTTAGGTTAGCGTTCTATCCTTTATTTTCCTCTTGTGAATGATGAGAGCAATAGCCTGAAATAACGTTGTCTTCATTTGCTTCGTTAATCTCTTTCTTTTGTCTTCAAATATTCAAAATCTAGGAAATTCAGTAACCATATTTGAAGCAGAAATAACTGCAATATCCGATTGTGCGCAAGAAGTCTTACACTCTTTTAACTAAGACAATTTAGATTATCACTGATAGCCAAGCAGCACTGAATAACTTGAAAATTAAACGATAAAAATACATTCCTAGGTGTTTGAGGACTGGATTTGCTAGTACAACGAGCGGAACACAAGTTTGTCACTTTGAAGTGACTCGGAGGACACCAGGGTTACCAAGCGAACGAAAGGGCAAACTTTCTCGTAAAGAAAGGGGCAAAAGTTTCACTGGTAGAACCGGAACCCACCTATGGTTTTATCTGCAGGACAGTCAGGATAACCTAAAGGGCAAAAACATATATCTCATGGAGCGGAGGTTCCTGCTTTGAGGTAATCGCGAATATTGGTTGACGGAATAAAACACAAAATCTAATTGAACTGGGTAGAAACCAGCTAAGATGGACAGTGGCTATTCGCAAGGCACTGCCCACTCATGCGACATCTCACCACAGTTGGGGTGAGGAGGAAGAATCCCTCTTCCACGTGCAAATTCAGCTCTGGTCGCTGATAGACATCCGATCTTTGGATCTTTGTGCCTACACGGTGACTAATAATACTGATAATGTAGATACAAAAAACTCCCTATCGGGGCTGTAGTAAAATGGATCAAACTACATAAGGTGATCTGAAACAATAGGAGTGCTACCGATAAATGTTAATATTTTGTACTGACCTCCAAATATGTAGTCATTTGAATTCTCTGGATATCTAGGAATTTTAACATAAGACATGCGAAAAGAGAAAGAGGTATGTATAATACTGTTAGTAGACTACAGAATAAGAACGCTGCCTGGGCCCTGTTTGTCTCATTGGACAGGGGAAGAAAGCTATTATATCAATCAGTTGATTGTGAAAATGACGGAGATCCCTAAGCGTGTGCCGGTGCCCGCGCATGCCCTCTGGCGGCACCTCTTCCTATCGAACGCGAAACCGCAGTGTGCAGTCTGACGGCGTCGCGACGACCTGCGTCGGCACACTTCAGTCTGCTCGGTGGGCGTACCGTACCGAATGCAATGTTTTTGACAATATCGCTTTCCGTCTCACACGCACCCAGTCGTCGCGGGATCTCTGTCGCCCTCTAACGGTCGCCCAGTGCCAAAATTAGACTTTGTTGTTGTCGGACTGGATTATTTTTTAAATTGATTTTTGGACGAATTTTTTCGGTCGTCGTTTCTTTGTGAAGGAAGGTATGTGGCTAAGATAGTTACTATTATCAATTTTATGTAATTGAATGGTTAGTAAAAATTGGTTGATGACTGAAATTGCGGTTAATAAGTACGATCTTAGTTAACCGAAATGTTGTTTAGGAATAAACTAATTAGGTAAATGATTTATTAAAATGTCGATATCGTTCACTGTTGAGAACCAATCGTATATTGATAATTAACAACAGAATGTTTTTTGATATTAAATTTAATACGAAAATTTATTTGTTTCGGGAATAGTCTTTCAATAGACGTTATTTGTAGTTAATCCACCTGTGTTCTGTGTGTTAATAGAAAATATGTTATTTTCTTATGGTTGAACTTTTTGAATTTTACTAGATCCTTTGACTTTTGGAGACGACAATTCTACCACTTCCTTTTTTTTTGTATGTGAAAAGACGATAGACGATTCAGGTCATTTATAACATTCAGATAATTTTACGTAACTGAGAATTAAACTTACTGCTTCTCCTATCATTAAAACACAATAGTGTATAAAAATATTGGCTTATGTAACTTTGTCTATGTTAAAAGGTGCAGTATACTTTTATAGCTACAAATGGTAGCTACATTAAGTGATATTTTGAGAAAAAAAGTGGTTAAACTTTTGTTAGTATACTTTTTAAGTTGTCATTTTTTAGTTTCTACTTGTTTTAATAGTATGATAAAAAAATTGTACTGGTGTGTTTAAAGTGAAATATTTGTAGGTTGATATGAGCATCAAAATATATTGTTTTTAGATTCATATAGGTAGTTTTTTGTTGTCAGACTTTGTTCTTTGTTATGTTTTCTCTTTGATAAAGATATTTAGGTGGGGAAAACTTAAGACATGAGTATTATTTTATTACTCTTATAGTCTAATAGTCTTATAGTCTCTAATTTAATAGTCTTAAGTAATATTTTAAAAATACTTACTCTCTTAAATAATATTTTAAAAATGATATAAACAATGTTTACTTATTTCCCTGTGAATTAATAGAAAACATCATTGCGTTTAAGTTCAATAAAATTTGTTACTTTCTTCCTAGTTCTTTTTTGTCCAAAAAAGTTGATTCTCAGTAAAAATGTATTAACGATTCTTAAAATATATATACAGGGTGTCTACTTTTATTTAAGTACAAATCCATATAATCTCCATTTCATAGTCCCCCATCCATATGATCCCCAATCAAAATAAACGATTGAAATATTTGTTTATTTATAAGGTATCGAAAACTGCTTCTTATGACCCTACCGTCGCTTTTACGATGATGCAACCCCATGGCCTACTACGATTTTCTTATACCCCGAAATTCAATATGTTATATATTGAAATATGTTATATAATAAAAATAATTATATAATAAAATATGATATATTTTGGAATTTACTTGGTAACAAGTACATTTCGCAAGCAGTTTCCGATATCTTCTGATACCTTGAAAATTTCTCCCATTTATAAGTTTTTCTGTTCTAGTAGCTCTGTTTAGATCTAACAATTTCCCTCTAAAATATATGGTGCGTACCATGCACCATAATAAAGATATAAAGAACACCTAGCTTCCACTGGTAATAATGTGTATCTACAGGGTGTCCCGGAAAATGTGGGAAATCTCTCGAATTCAGATAGAGCATGAAAAAATAAGATGACAAGTTCCTAGAAAAATTTTTCCTACAGGCCTTCCCCTACGAAGATATTTGTCCCTGAAGGACGCCTCTGGAATTCGGTTTTGCTTGAATAACTCTTAAAATACTTCATAGAATTTTATAAAAGTTTAATATGATAGACACTACTAAGGACCGCTTGAAATAATGTCCTTGGCTCATTATTAGCTTGTTTAGTTTGTCAGTGGCGGACTAAGTTTTACAACTTAATACCTAAATTTTTAACACCCTGTGTGATAAAAACTTAAAACAATAAAAATTAGGTAGTTCGAACCTTACACTAAAAAAACCTACTCTTGTTTATTGTCGATAAAGAAGACCGTTTTCGATAAAAATAATAATAGACCATTTCATGTTTTATTAAGTCATTCAAACAACAACAACAAAAAGTTTCATTGTAAGTCCTTTAATTAGAGAAAAAATCAAAATTTAAAAAACGCAGTGGTGTTCCAGGAGGCATCTTAACGAAACCATTGAAAACATTCATAAGAGGATTCAACATGGCTCCCGTGAAGTCTGATACACTCGCGGGCACGACAAATTAAGGACTGCTGTATCCTCCACAATAACCCAGCGTTGTTCCTTATTATATCACAATGAAACGTAATTCGCTGTAAAAGTTCCTCCCTAGTGCCGACCGGAGTGGAATACACCAAGTTTTTCAGGTGTCCCCACAGATAAAAATCCAACGGCGTTAGGTTGGGAGATCGAGGAGGCCAGGCAATATGTCCTCCTCTACCTATCCAACGGTTTAGATATATGTTATTGAGGTGCTCCCGCACACTAACGATGTAATGAGCTGATGCCCCATCGTGCATGAAGTACATGTTTCAGCGGGTTTCAAGTGGTAAGTCCTCTATTAAATCCGGAAAATTGTTCTGGAGGAACTCCAATTATAGCTGTCCATTCAATCGTTCTGGCAATACGAATGGTCCAATGATCCCAGCCCAGATATTAATTGTTGGAACTGATGTTGATAATGCGAAACAACAGTGACATAAGCATTTTCATCAGCCCATACATGTGCGTTGTGTAAATTGGTAATAACACCATTTTTATTAAAACTTGCTTCATCCGTGAAAAGAATATTGCTAATGAAGTTTACATTGTTTCGTTGCTGATCCAATCGCCAGTTTTCAAACTGCTTTCTACGAGGAAAATCGTTTCGTCATTTCGTAACCACGGTAACCACGGTCACCACGGTAACGTTTGCAAAAACAATCCGTTTTTTTTTGTTCCGATAAATATTGCGAACATAGGCCTTCTGCAACTTATCGTTTATTATTATTTTTCTCGAAAACGGTCCACTTTATCGACAATAAACAAGAGTAGCTTTTTTTGTGTAAAGTTCGGGCTACCTAATTTTTATTGTTTTAAGTTTTTTATCGCACAGGGCGTTAAAAATTTAGGCATTAAGTTGTAAAACTTAGTCCGCCACTGGCAAACTAAACAATATAACCATTAGTGCCAAGGACATTACTTCAAGCTTAATTAATTACTTCAATTAATCAAAGCCTATCATATTAAAATTTTATAAAATTCTATTAAGTATTTTAAGAGTTATTCAAGAAAAACCGATTTCCAGCGGCATCCTTCAGGGACAAATGTCTTCGTACTTCTTATTTTTTTCATGCTCTATATGAATCCGAGAGATTTCCAACATTTTCCGGGACACCCTGTATATAAAATCTTAAATATACAATATACTAATATGAAATCTCTTTACGGAACCTTCCTTTGTACTTGAGTGAATCAACAATCTTGAAATTCGCGAGAGATGCTTGGTACGGGCGGCAAGTGTTCACTGTGGCTTGGGCTCACGCCTTTTCTGTCGAATGAGGAAAATAAATGTTAAATTTATTGTTAATCTAGTTCTCTCAATAACAATAAAAATCCTAATTTCCTAATATCCGATCCCCCTCCTAATCGAGGATATCTTTATATGCCTCCAGAGAATTATTAACATAATCAAAGGTGTATTCCTCTTACATGGTCATCAGAAAATGGGTCTCGCGAAGTAGTTCTAGGTCAGTCCATTATTCTAATTAATCTGACTCTCCTAAATTCAGGCTACTTGGTTAATTTAGTTCTAAACATTGAACATACTTTTGCGTTTTCCTAATAAAACCACGACCTCAGGGATTACTATTTCCACATTATGTTGGCTTCCTTTTTGTTATGCGGTTTCTATTAATATTAAATGTGTATCACTTTGAACCTTAATAAGTTTCTACATATTACAAAAATGTACGCAATATAAAACCGCTGCTAATAGAATCACTACTTCCACATGTAATTTTGCACATCTAATTATACTAAACCGCTAAACACATCAGGGTCTAGTCTTAAAAGTGTGATGTATTTTGATATGACCTATAGCGATAGATATGACATAGTTCATAGTTTTTTTGACCTCTATGATTCATACACCTTTATGACCATTATGACCTGTGTGACCGGTATGACCGTTGTAAATTGTATGGGTCATATTACATTTATGACCTTGTTGACCTGAATAATCTGACTGCTTTGGTTTGGCTACACAAAATTTTTCACAAGTTTTAAATATGTTCCTTATATTTAATTCTCGCCCCCCCCCCCTCCCGTACTCCATGGGGGAGGGGGAAGGGAGAGTGGGAGATTTTTATAGAGCACTTTTCACTGTGTAATTATCAAAATTTATAAATAGAAATCATTTATTTTACGTCTTTTGTAATAATTACATGCCCCGTCAACTCCCTCAACCCCCAACCTAGTAAGCCAAGAACGTTTATCTTTGCACTTTCTGTTATGTTGTACATGTGTCTCACATTTGAAATGCATATCTTGCACCGTTTGCGAATTACCTATAGGCAAGGAAAAAGGGTATCACCCCCATTTATCCCTCAACTCCTCCACCATTTAAACTCAAACTCTAATATGATCCAAACCTCATCATGATATACATAAATGTTCCAAATTTCAAGTTGATATCTTAGTTCGTTCTATAGTTGTCGTGGACAAAAAAGTTAACAAACAGACCGACGGACATACAGACAGACTTGCTTGATTGTAAGTACTTATAACAACGATTGTACAGTTTTATAATTTTATTGTTTACATGACAGGTAATGGTACAAATAATTGTTCTTGTACCAAGAAGCAGTTTTTTAAGAAATGTAGGTAGTTCTTAAAATAATTATTCTCTATGCTGCATCACGAGCATTTTTACTTTTACTTTGTGTAACTGTTCTCTATAATGAGAAAAAAATTCCCTGAAAATTTCAGCCCTTAATATACATCCGTTTCGAAGTTATGATATTTTGAATTTTTTGCAAATTTTTTTTTCAACTTTTTCGTTAATTTTTCTAATGGAGAAAAATCATTTATAAAAAAATAAGATTTTGACTGTTTTTGATTGAAAAAAAATCTCATCTTTCCAACAGTGGCGGTGCGTGATCCTAAGATTGGGGGTGCACCATACATAAAAATAACGATAATCATAAGAATAATAAGAATATCCCTAATATGAGATAAATATTTATCTCATATTAAGGTTATTCTTATTAACTCTATTAATTTGAAAACTTACCTAATTTTCTTTGTAAATGAGCTCAATTCTGTGATTTTTACATTGTGCAAATTGTTCAATTACTTTGTTGTTAAAATTTTCGATATTTGGAATAAAGTCTTTTTCAATGGAGAGCATAGCCAAAGCCGACAGTCTATCCTGGCACATGGTGTTGCGCAAAAATGTCTTTATTCGTCTTAAATAGAAATTTTCCACAAAAACGAATACAGTTAATAATAATGTTTAAAACATCCCTGTTTTTTGAAACCGCTTCATTGTGTGCTGCCACTGCTCGTCGATGAGCAGAATCGAGCATTGTCGCAATATTTGCAGTGCCTAGCATGGCTAAATTCAAAACATTATTCATGTGTCCAGCAGAATTTGCATGTTTTTTTTATTTTCTCGTTTATGTGATTTAAATCCGTTACTCCAGTTTTGGTCCAAGGTGTTTCTCCGCCAAACAAAACACTGCGTTCAATACATCGCATCCACCTAACCACAAATGTTTTTTAAATAAGTCATTATTAAATGTTCTTACAAATTGTTTACTTTTTCCTTTCACGGCTAATTTTAAATTAATTTGTGGAGTGGGCCTACCTAGAGTTTTAATTTGAACTTTTTCCTCCAAACTCAAGCTAGAGAATGGAGTTTTTAATAAGTTTTGAATATAATTCATTATTCCAAACTAGATTGTAACCGAGTTTATATTTATAAAACGTGAGCGATAAAACAGCAATCGCAATGTACGAAAACAATTCACAAACCAACCGATCGATAACTCTCGTGCGCTCTTAAACTCCGTACATCATATCTGTAGGATTCGCCCACTACGCGTAATAATTGTGGAGGGGCAAGCAGTGACAATACGCGTTCGCTTTTTCGTATTGCACGGAAGCATGATCGTCGTGCCGCTTTTTCGTATTGCGCGTGTCGACTCCCGCGCCGCGATCGGAAACCAGTGGCGTTGGAGATAGAGACCTAGCGTCTAGTGGATTCCTAACGCTGCGGCCAAATAATATTCAGATGGTATTAACGCTAGGGATGCGGCAAGGCGATAAATTAAGAATGCATCCATTAATTACTAAATAAAATTATTAATGCTAAATTGTTGGTAGTGCGCGCGCACCAGCGCACCTTATAACCCACCGCCACTGCTTTTCAATAAAAATATTCATTATTCACTACATATTACTGAAGACCCTCAAAAATTCAATGAAATTAGAAAAAACTATTTTTTTGACTGTGCGGCGCGAGCTACGTCAAATTTGATATTTTTTTCTGAAGGCTGAATTTTTTCCCATCAAATATGTCATTTTCAAGATGGGCATATTTTTTTTGTTAAAATACAAATAAATAAAACATGAACACTACGATTAAAAAACTTTAATTTTTGAACTTTTTGCGGATGTCGATACAGTTTTGATGTAAACACATCCTATGATTTTATCAATTGGTAAAAAAAGTGTGCAATGTTTGCGTCCCTTCCACCGTTTTTGATGTAGAGTATCGCACTTCCAGAGCGTCCTTTTTGACTAAATAGTCTTCATTTTTTATGAAAGTAAAATCGACGCCTGTAAAAATTTTAATAGCCCAGGAGTATGAATCTTGAGGTGTCAGTATATGTTTTTTGGTGTCCATCTGTAATGAAGCTTTGGTAGCATGTCGTTTTACCGTACCTGCGAGTCCATCGCATGGTCCTTTACCGTGGGCGGTGGCAAAAAAGTGCCATTCAGCACAAATTTTAAAAATCAGTATCATTACCAAATCACTGCCAAAGCTTCATTACAGATGGACACCAAAAAACATATACTGACCCCTCAAGATTTGTACTCCTGGGCTATTAAAAATTTTACAGGCGTTCATGTTTTATTTATTTGTATTTTAACAAAAAATATGCCCATCTTGAAAATGACACATTGTTGGGAAAAAATCTCAGTTTGAAAAAAATATCAAATTTGACATAGCTCGCACCGCACAGTCAAAAAAATTGTTTTTCTGCTTTAATTGAATTTTTGAGGGTCTTCAGTAATATGTAGTGAAAAATGAACATTTTCATTGGAAAGCTGACCAATTTTTTCCATTAAAAATGTCAAAATCAATTTTCAAAATGATTTTTCACCATTAGAAAAATGAACGAAAAAGTTGAAAAAAAAATTTCAAAAATTCAAAATATCACTAACTTCGAAACGGGTGTATATTAAGGGCTGAAATTTTCAGAGAATTTGTTTTTCATTATAGAGAACAGTTACACAAAGTTTGAATAAAATCGGCGGGGGTCGCCCCGTAAAAATAACTTTATTTGGTGGAATGACCCATATATAGTACATTCATATTTTTCATAAAACCTAAATCTTTACCTCTCTATTTGTTCATTGGACCATCTATGTGTATATACATTTGTTCTCAGCGCCATTTCAATTTCAAGTACTGCTTAAATGACTTGTTCACAAATCTGTTTACACGTCAAGTTTATTGTTATACAAATCTAGCACGGTTGAAAAATAGATCACTGGTCAATTTAACTTGCATGCGAATTTTTAGTTCCTTGTACAACTAATTAAACAAGTACTTGCAACTAAGTTGATATTAAGGGGTTACACCTATTTCAGTTGTCTAAAATTAAACTTTTTTTGGGATTTTTTTAATGATTCAATTAAACAATCAAAATAGAAAAACAAACTGGACGTTTTCTACGAAGCACCGTACTACTATACTTTTCTCGACGCACGTTTCGCCAACCAAGTTGGCATCTTCAGGAGAATTTAGTTTTAATCTCCTCCTGAAGATGCCAACTTGGTTGGCGAAACGCGCGTCGAGAAAAGTGTAGTAGTTGTTCGGTGTTTCGTGGAAAACGTCCAGTTTTTTGTTTCTACGCCGAAGGTTCCAGTACCCACTCCAGAATCAAAACAAAATTTTCAGGGTTTATTAAACATATCAAAAGGTGTATAAAACAATTTTTTATTTAAATTTTTCTTTCAAAAATAACAGATGTCCGTATGATGGCAGTATGATAGAATGATGGCAGTACAGACGGCTGAAGCAGCATGTCTTTTTTTTAGGAGGTGTGCGGCCTTACGAATAAAACTTTTCCATTTGCACCTAGGGCAAAAAAATTGTTCATATTACATATTAAATTTAACAGAGATGTACACACTATTAAGAAAAAAAAATCATGTTTCGCAAATTGGCGTGAATTTCACTTTTTTTTGTTTTTTAACAAAAAAAATGACATTCAAACATTTATAAAAATCGCAATTGTTAATCAATCTTAATAATCGTGTGTACATCTCTTTAAAATCTATCTGAGAAACTACAGTTAAAATTTAAAGTCGATCGGATGGAAATTGCAGAAGTATTTGTAAGGCCGTGTTGAAAAACATGGTTTTGAGATAATCGCGTTTTTCTTTTTTTCTTTCTGTTGAGTATGCAGGTATAGACCGACCACTCGATTAAATTTTAGTACACCTGTACCAGCGCCATCTATACGTAGTATGAGTAACGTTTATAAAAGTACTGACTGAGCTAAGCGACTCCAAACTCCTGTATAAACGCGCCAAGCGTTCAAAAGCGTTTCGGAGCATCAGACGTTAATTCCGAAATTTATATCTAAGGGTCATTTAAAAAATTTTTGGGCCATGGTTGCTATTGGATATCATTTTTGGGTTGTTTTTACGTCACTTGAACCAATAAAAAAAATCGGAAAAAAAATCAAACAGGTGTAACCCCTTAAACAAGTACTTGCAATCAAGCACTTGTGCAAGCAAAAGATGCACTATGTAAACGCGGTTCTACACAACACAGGGACCAGCTGGCTTGCGGAGTCTTCCCACACTCCCCCGCCTGATAGCGCCACTGGTTGCAACCACGTAACTTATATCTCTCGACACTTTACAATCTAGGTACAGGGTTAATTAGAGTTACTGTTACTGATAGTAGGTACCTACTTACTGATTAATTATTAACTGATTAAGTTAATTTTAATAGATAGCAGAATTATCTGAACAGTCAACATTCTGATAAATACTATACTGCTGTTTGTAGTAAAATGAAATATATGTGTATTAAATGTGTAATTTGTTCTAGAAAACACAATATGCCACAAGGTCCGAAACCCAGCCCGCTGATAAAGCCATTCGTGGTCCTGGCACTTCCCGGAATGTACTTATTTTACAAATACAATCAGTACAAGAGGAAGAGAAAAGAAAATGCTACCAAACGACTCGCTGAAAGGGAATTGCAACATTTAAACAATAAAATAGTAAGTTATATTTATATGTTTATATATGCATAATATATGTCTGTACTTACCTATAATAGGTTCTTGTCCTAGATTTAGTAATGTCCTGAGTTTCTGAGAAAGGTTATTTTTCTCTTATAATAATTTGTTCATAAGCAAAAGCGAATTTAGAAAAATTCCGTTTATTCTAATACCCTTCAATATTACATATGTATATGTATGTATTTTAAAACTTAAATAACATAAATAAGTCGATTTTTACACTAAAAACGGAAAGAATTTTTTGAAAAAACAATGAATCAATAACCTTGTTAACAAACAATATCGTTTTTTCTCTTCATCAACTTCTCAGCAGTACAATATGGTCTACATTGCTAATATTTTAATAATGTTTTTCCATTATTTTAGAAAAAATAATTACAAGAAAATGCACATTTTGCTCATTCATTAGAAAATTTGAAGTAAAAATGGAAGTTTATTATAATAGTAATTAAAGCACCTACTTTAAAGTAACAATTTTTTTGAATCATTTAGGGTACCCTTCGCCATCTTGATAAATATGAATTGTAGTTTTTTAAATGTACCTCCCAAAGGTTTTTTTTTAATTAGTGATTATAGAGATGTTGTTCGCTAATGTTGCATGGAACCTGCCTTAATCACTGTCACTGTAACACTTAGTTGATCAATTTTTTCCTGAAACACAATTAACATCTATATACATGAACAATAAGCAAAATAATTTTAAGGTAAAATTAAGTTTTAAAATACCTAATCGGATTTAGCTGTCTCTTTTTTCTTGACACATTTTACTGACTGGCTTATCCATTGTGTCATTAATTTGTATTTCTATATTAGTCTAATTACATACTGACTAATTAGAGACTATTTAGTCTCTAGTATTTATCGAAAAGAAAAAGGTAGATTGTAGGTTAGTTGCAATAAGTGAAATATGCTGAATATTTATAATGAAATGAAGCTATTAATTGTCCGAAAACTTTATTATGAATATTAGATATGTAGATAAATGAGATAAATAAAATATACTAACTATGAGGTGTACAGGCACAGTGCACTATGAATATTAAATATGTAGATAAATGAGAGAAATTATGTAGATAAATGAGGTGCACAGGCAAGTATACAAGAAGGAAATAACGATGACCCACACAACATTAAAATATACAGGGTTTGTATAAAAAGTATCGGGAAATGTTTTGGAAAAATAGATTTATTTTAGATGTTTCTACAAAACATTAAAACTCTTCAAAGTATAGTCCTGGAGCGTCGACACGTGACGTCGACTTGACGTCGATTTTCCACGACGAAGACTCCCTGGTAGGCGGATTACGGAAGGTCATTAAGGGTACTCGTCCTTTGATAGAGGATTTCACTATTGGGAATAAAAAAGTCTGCTGGGGCCAAGTCGGGACTGTAGGGGGTTGGGGATCGTCATGACGCCGTTTTGCATCAGATCACCTTGGAACAGGTGTGGCTGGGTGCATTGTCGTGATGCAATTTCCAATTTCCAGCGATGGCTGGCCTCACCCGGTTGATCCTTCTCTTCAGTCTTCATAGCACTTTTTAGGTAAAAAGCACAATTCACTGTCTGTCCCTCAGGTACAAATTCGTAGTGGACCACCCTCTTGGTATCGAAGAAAACGATGAGTATGGCTTTCACTGGATTTTCTCATTTGAGCCTTTTTTGGACAAGGTGATGCCGCAGTGTACCATTCGGACGAACATTGAGGCTTTGTTTCCTTGGCGTATTCAAAAAACCAACTTTCGTCTTCTGTGATTACGTTCTTCAAAAGCTGGGCTCTTCTTCAACGCCTTGCAGAAGGTATTCACAAGCATACACCCATCTCTGCTTTTGGTCGCCCGTCAAGACTTTCAGAACAAGTTTCAACACAAGAATCTTCCGCATCACCAAATTTTCAGTAATAATGGTGTGCACTGTCATCTTGCCAATATTATTATTATTATTATTTATTCGTGTCAGAAGCATCATATACAAGTTACAGAAAGTGTACAACATGTAAAGATATATAATACGAGTATGCAGTAAACACAGTAAATACATGATAGATAAATAAAACAAACAGAAGTTAACAAGTTACGGGTAACAAACTGTAAACATTAAGCATTAAACATTCTTCGCTCAAAAGCGGGCAACGTCAATTGCATTTGGCTTTGCCTCCTTGAGGTCCTCCAGGGTACAGCGGGCAGGGCACAGTGGGCAAGTGTACATATGCGTTGTTGTTTGTAAGTTTCCGCAGTCACATAGGTTGGAAGGTGTATTATATCCCCATTTGTTGAGGGAGTATTTTGATCTTGCGGTGCCTGTTCGCAGTCTGTTCAGCGCTCTCCAGATTTCCCAGTTCTCCTCCCACCCAGGGGCCATATCTTCTGTGGGAGTCATCCAATGTTGGTTTCCAGAGGCTTTCCACCTGTCGATACTGTCTCTGGAGCCTGCGTAGTTTATTGTCGAGCTAAGAAAGCAATTTCTGGATTTGAGTCTCCGAGGGGCTGGTTGTGCATTGTGTAGGGGGTGTTTCGCTGTCTGTGATGATCTTTGTCCTCTCCTTGTGTGCTGCTGCTTCTCTTCGAACTACGGGGGGGGGGGGGTTCATCTACTATCCCAGCTAGTATATGAACCTTTTCCAGGGGGGTGGGTTTTAAGTAGCCTGTAATTATTCTGCTTGTTTCATTCAAGGCGACGTCAACTTGTTTTGCGTGCGCTGATCTGTACCAAACCGGACATGCATATTCACCTGTGGAATGGTAGAGGGCCAGGGCGGAGGCTTTTAGGATCTTTGGTTTAGCGCCCCAGGTGGAGCCGGTTAATTTTCGAATGATATTGTTTCTACCATTGACTTTCATCTTGAAGTTGAGGCAATGCTGCTTATAAGTCAGAGCCCTGTCTAGTGTCACGCCCAAGTATTTGGGGTTGGGGCAGTGTTCTAAAGTATTTCCTCTCCAGCTGATTTGCAGATTCCTGTTCACCTGTCTGTTCCGGAGGTGAAAAGCACATACTTGGGTTTTGGTTGGGTTTGGTTTTAGTTGGTTCTTTTGATAGTAAAGATCCAACTCTATTAGAGCTTCATTTAGGCGTTGCTCTACCTCTTCGAAGGTTTTCCCTTGTGTGGCTATTACGCGGTCGTCGGCGTAGATATAGCTGGTTGTAGTCACGGGGAGGGGCTGATCATTAGTATATATGTTGAAGAGGGTTGGGGCCAGCACACTACCCTGGGGCAGACCATTCTTTTGTTTTCTCCATCTACTCCTCTTTCCTTGGAATTTAACGAGAAACCTGCGATTTTCAAGTAGATTTCTAATTAATTTTGTGATCTTAATGTCCCTGGTCAAGCTGTATATTTTTTGCATCAGTATCCTAAGGTTAATTGTGTCAAACGCAGCCGTGAGGTCTATGAATACTGCACCTGTTATGTTACCCTTTTGGAACCCGTCTTCTATGTGTTGTGTTAGGTTCAACACTTGTGCCGTACAGCTCATCTCGGGTCGGAAGCCTGCTTGCTGTGGTATAAGGAAAGGTTCTATAAATAATGTCAGGCGGCTTAGAATTATCCTTTCTAGAATCTTGTATGTGTGACACAGGAGAGAAATTGGGCGGAAGTTCTTCGGGTTGTTATTTTCTTTGCCGGGTTTTAGGATAGCTAGGACTCTGGATTTACGCCAGATTTTTGGAATTTTCTTTTGTTCTAGACAGGTATTGAACATATCTAATAGCCATATCTTTGTTGTGGGCCCGAAGTGTTTAATTTGCTCGGTAAAGATGTCATCTGGGCCCACGGCTTTCCGCAATTTGCATTTCTTAATCGCCTCGTTCAGTTCTGTCATCGTGATGGGAGCGGACAATTCGTTGGTTTCGTTGGTTTCGTCTGTTGAGCTTCGTTGTTTGTTTCGGGGGCATGTGTTCTGGTTTGCCATTCTTGACGAGTTGTGAGGCTATCTGGTCCGCTGTTACGTTGGAGTATTCTCTAGGGCGAGTTGGATCGTTATTAAGCCGGTTCAGTAGTCTGCAGGCTTTGTGGCTGCTTTGTCTCATGTCGAGTTCCTCCATAAGCTTGATCCAGCTCGTTCTTTTGGATTCGGATATGGCATCAATCAGATGTCTGCCAGCCTCCACCGTCTCCTTGCTCATCTTGCCAATCATCAATGTCAATTTGATTTGCGATCAAGCGCACATTTAACCGATGGTCTGATTCACCACTTCACGCACACATTGCACATTGTCGTCAGTTCTTGACGTCGACGACCGTCCAGCGCGGAGCTCGTCCTCCACACATTCTCGGTCATTTTTAAAGAGCTTGTGCCACTTAAAAACTGCAGTTTGTGATATGATTTCCCCAATCCAACACAAAATTTGATGGGATGGCGTACCGCTGTTCGCAATTGTTCACTGCATTTTGAGCTTGCACCGAGTCACTCGTCAGCGGTCCACTAAGAACTCGAACCTGAACAAACGCTCGCAGGTGACTGACGCTTGGCTTGTTTTGAAGGTTAGACACTGCACCGCCGAGCCCGCTCAGTGCGAGTGCGCTGAGACGTACGGTCACGTCAGGAAAAATGTTCCCAATACTTTTTATACAAACCCTATAGATATCTAAATTGCTTACAATTTTATTCTCTTACCCATGCTCTCCTTATATGGTTTATATTTATAACTACGTTTTATTTACGCTCTTGATAAATGTTTTCCATTTTTAAGTAGAGTGTAGTAGAACGACGAATAACAATATTTTTATTAGCTGACCTCAAGTTGGCGAAATCTGCGTTAATGTAGTCTGGGTGGAAACGGGGGGCATAAAAACAATTTCCGTTCTTGTACACGTCACGATTCCCTTTTTGTCCTAGACGTAGGGCAAAGATACAATCGCAAGGCGTGTCAAAACATCGCGTAATAATCCAAACTGAAACGAAAATATACTTTTGTTTGTCTACGTACAATTACACTTAATTTTCATGAATGAACATTTATAATGCGAACCTATTTATTGAAGACGGAAGGTTATTGAAATGAACTTTTTTTGAAAAATTATTGAGTCTTACATAAATATATAATTTTGGTCGAAAAACCAGAGGTTTGTTACGTTTAAGAATATCAGTAAATGAACGTAAAGAGTACTGTGACAAACATGCGCGTAACTACAGTGCAGCAAATTTGTCTCTTCTCCTGGCTGTGAAATACGCAGTGGAGAAAAGTTGTAATTTTTAGAAATTTCAAGATGTGTGAAAGTTATGGTAATTGGAATTGTTATTTCACCCCAGCATTTTGAGATTTTACAATAGCTGTATCTTTAACCTAGATGAAAATTTTGTAGAAAAAAACATAAGAATAGAAAAAAATTATATTCAATCGGTAACTGAATGAAAAAATATATACAGAAAAAAATTTGCAAGCCTTCTGGTGGGCACATATTTTTTTTATTATTTTTTTTTTGTAAATCTCGTTTATTAAACTTATTATTATTAAACTTATTATACACGTGGAGACTTTAACTGGAATATATTCGCTAGCGGGGTGGTGAATGATTTTTCAAAAATTCCCGAGACACGTCAACTTTTAAATGTATTTACCTAGATTTTGCAAGTAATGTGAAAGATATAGCCCTTCAGGGGTGGCTGCAACCACCCTCGACATGATTTTTTCAAATGCAACTCTATGGCTTGTGACCCCTCATTGTAAAGCTGGTGGAAAGAGGAATCCAACGCACTGATCAAATTTTAATTTTTAGTATGTTTGTAGGGTTGCATACAATTAAAACGTAATTTTATAGTTTAATTTATTTTTAACGCAACAATTTCGTACTCAAAATGTGTGTTGTTTAGTTTTGGAATGTAAACCTTACTTTTCATATGTCCCCACAAAAAATTCCAAGCAATTTTTTGCCACAACTGATATTTGTTATTTTTTGCTAGTGTTTTTACACGGCCCAAAGAGTAATTTAGTTTGTATGCTGTATTCAGAGTTTGAAACGAAGTGTTATTTCAAATTGGTGAAGATGTCTTATTTAACTGAATCACTAAAAATCTAAATTTTGATGATGATTGGATATGGTGATAGGGCGCGAACTCAATGCGAAGTTGTTCGCTTGTTTCGAGAAACGCATCCTGACTTGCCACCACTAAATCAAGGTACCATTAGTAAAATTGAGGCACAATATCGAGAGATGGGTCATGTCGAAAGTACCGAGTAAGAGGCAGGCTGTTGTTGATGACGACACGAAGTTGAATTTGTTGCTTGCTCTAGAAGAAAATCCAATGACTCCAGCCCGTCAACTGGCCCGTGATAGTAATCTTAATCACAAAACAGTTTTAAAAATACTTAAATATGAGAAAAACGCCCATATAAAATGCAAGCTGTTCAAGAGCTACTTGAAGATGATCCAGATCGACGAGTGGAATTTTGCGATTTATTGATGACTTGTATTGATCAAAACCAGTTATCTTTAGAGTGGATAATTTTTCTCTGACGAGGCTACTTTTACAATAAATGGGCACGTAAATCGCCAAAATTGTCGTTACTGGGCTGAAGAGAACCCCCATTGGATGAGGGAACTTCATACTCAGCGCCCACAGAAAACTAATGTGTGGGCCGGAATAATACAAGATAGAATTGTAGGACAATTTTTCTTTGATGACACTCTTAATGGAGCAAGATACTTGCGTTTACTCCAGCACAAACTAATGCCAGTGCTATGTCATTTATTTCCAAACCCCTTAAACCCTAACCTTGACCGACGAGAGGTTATGGTTTCAGCAAGATGGGGCCCCACCACACTATGCTGCCATTGTTCGTCAGTATCTGGACATAATTTTTCCCGGTAGGTGGATTGGGAGGCGAGGTAATATTGAGTGGCCAGCAAGATCTCCAGATCTTACACCACTGGATTTATTTTGTGGGGACATCTTAAAAGTAGGGTTTACATTCAGAAACCCAACAACATAGCAGATCTGCAGGAAAGGATAAGAGAGGAAATCGGAAAAATAACACCGCAAATGTTGCATAATGTAAAGGACGAAACCTACCACAGACTGGGATCTCCAACAAGTGAATGGTGCACATTTTGAACAATTGTTACGTTGAAAATAAATTTAATTTTTTAAATTGTTTTAATTGTATGCAACCCTACAAACATACTAAAAATTAAAATTTGATCATTGCGCTGGATTCCACTTTCCACCAGCTTTACAATGAGGGTCACAAGCCATAGTGTTGCATTTGAAAAATCATGTCGAGGGTGGTTTCAGCCACCCCTGAAGGGCTATATTTTTCATATCACTTGCAAAATGTAGGTAAATACATTTAAAAGTTGACGTGTCTCGGGAATTTTTTGAAAAATCATTCACCACCCCGCTAGCGAATATATTCCAGTTAAAGTCTCCACCGTGTATAAATACCATATGTGTACAGCAAACATCGGCCGGTTGTGAAAAAACAAATGCTAACTTCTCTTTCTAACGACTAGCGCAGGTGGTGAGAGGGCCGGTCTTATTCCTTTGCTACCTTCAATGCCTATGCCGTTGCTTCTTATCTGTCGTCTCACTTCTATTTGTCGTTTTTCGTAACTAGCTGTGACTAGCCTTTTTCGTATTTAGCCGATGCATCATGTCTGGTGTACAGACAGGGTATATAATAAGTAGTTATTTGTGTCAGTTTGATTAATTTTATTGGCTTTTTTTAACTATATCAAATGCGTATGATTGTCACTGCCTAATTCTAGTATATTAGGACTTTTGCCTTATTCCAAATGGGTCTCTCAAATCCAAAGCTAATAATAATAATTACCATTTAACCCTTAACCCGCCACGTTCATAAATTTTACCTTCAATATGACATACCGTTAGTGCTACTATATTCACAAAATAAAAAGAAGTTTTATTAATATATATAGAACAAAAAGGAAAGTAACAAAAAGTATTTTTATATCTAATTGATTTTCTAATGGTTTTGTAAATACAAAACCAACATAAAATCTATATTTTATGTGATTGTGTAGCATAACCGTCGTCTTAAATTAAAAAATAATAACGACTACACAAAGGCATATTTAATACTGTCAGTATAACTCACTTTTAATTACTCTACAAAGTTCCTGGAGTGGGTACCAGAACCTTTGGCGTAGAAACAAAAAAACTGGACGTTTTCCACGAAGCACCGAACTACTATACTTTTCTCGACGCGCGTTTCACCAACTAAGTTCACATCTTCAGATTAATTAAAGTTTTAATCTTCTCCTAAAAATGCCAACTTAGTTGGTGAAACGCTACCGTAATAAATAGGTGAATTATAATTTGCTTGCTTGAAACGCTTCTATCACCTATTGTACATTTCGTTGATAACACCTGCGTAGTATCTTACGGGTAAGGCCGTTCTAAATCGTAGGATTGGCCTGTAGGTTTGGAGGATGCCGAATTAGAATTGGCAAATGGAAATTTTTAGTTTCAATCGAAGGTTTTAAGTAATATACAGTGTCTACCATTATGTTCACAACATAGGGGATTTCTTTTATTGAGATATAGTCGAATGTTTAGATGATCTATTCTGCATGTCCAAGTACTGACTCAAATTGACTTATTTATTTTTTTTTATTTATTTTACTTATTTATTATTTATTATTTATTACACAAGTGTGTAAAAAGTGACAATTTTTTGACGAGTGTGAATCACATGAGTGAAACTAGTACAAGTGTCTAGATAACTTCAGTAAAATCTATTAACCAGTACAACTAAAATAAAATTTCTTATGACGATTAATAAACTTGGTGCAGGTACACTTCAGCGATGCTTATCCAGCTATACCTTTTGACGAGTATCGGTTTGAAAGCTTTAGGACAGTAGTCTGGTTCACTAGTTTAAAATGGTGTTAATTTTTTCTACTGCTATTATAGTGACATCTAGAAAAATGTGCAGAAGTTTCAAACTCGCACATAAACATTTGCAAAAGTTATTATCAAATTAAGATTTAAAAAAGGGGGTTTAATTTTTTGCAAATAACTTAATTATTGTGTTAATTAAATCATTATATATTAAAATTAAAATTAATTAATTAATGTGTTATTTTTTCTACTGCTATTATAGCAACATCTAGAAAAATGTGCAGAAATTTCAAACTCGCACATAAACAATTGCAAAAGTTATTTACAAATTAAGATTTAAAAAAAGGTGGGTTTAATTTTTTGCAAATAACTTCATTAGATAAAAAACTATCGATATTTAAAAAAAAATGAAAAAGTATTCTTAAAGAAAAACAAATATTAATATATAAAACAAAGTCGTGTTAGTTACATCATTTATAACTTAAGAACGGCTGGATCGATTTTTATGATCTTTGATCTGTTGGATTCGTCTCCGCCCCGAATAGCAGAATAACTATTAAAATATCGGAAAAATTCAGGGAAAAAAATTAAACAGAAATTTAATTTGTAATCTCTCTCTGGGAAGCCGAATTCAATGTGTAAGAATTACAGTGATCCCTAGATAATATAGGAAACTTCATGAGTAACTTTTGACGAAAGACATTATTATATCTATTCTAACTAGATGGCGCATCGAACTTCACAAATGTCAAAATTAACTTTCTAATATATTTATTACCTACTACTTGGAATTTTATTTTTCAACGCTAGGATTATGTATTTTATATCATCTTAATATCTCAATAAAAACAAAGTATAAAACAACGTATAAAACAATGTATAAAACAAAGTCGGGTTAGTTACACCATTTATAACTCAAGAACGGCTGGACCGATTTTTATGATTTTTAATCTGTTGGATTCGTCTCCGCCCCGAATATCAGAATAACTATTAAAATATCGGAAAAATTCACGGAAAAAAGTATACAGAAAATTTATTTTTAAATAAATTCGGTTTGGAACTCCGCCATCTTCCGCACTTGACAGCTCACGTCGCGCACGCTTATAGCTTAACTTATATGTAGCTTATTTGTAATTATTGATGTCCACTGCAAATCAATTATAGAATAGAAATTCAACGGAAAATAGTGGGAAAATAGCATTTTCAAATCTAGAAAGATATTGAAATATATAGAAAATACTTGAATCGAAATGTAAACAAAAATACACTGAGACAGTTAACACGACATTCATTGACTGTTAGGCGGTACGAAGTTCGCCGGGTTTCCAATAAAAAAAATCCCAACTCCCGGAACTCTATCTCTGTTATTAAAAATTTTAATAATAATAGACCTCCACGCGGCAAGAAGCCCTAAGCCGTTACGATGCTCCAAAACCGGCCGTAATAAGTAATATATTTTTATACTGTTAAATATTAATTTAAAAAAAAATAAAAAGAACGGTGAAACTTACAACATTCCGCTGAAAAGACTTTTTTCACTATTTTTTCATGAAATGAGCCTATTGTTGATTAACATTTTTTTTAGTTTTTTTTTTTTTTCTTTCTATATGAGATTATTTCCTTGCGTTGTTTTTATTTTTATTATTTTTTTTCTACACACACTTTTTTTTTTATTTTTTTTATTGGTTTTTGTACTTTTTTATAAGTTTTAGTTTTTTTTTAGCTTCCACGAAGTGAAATAATTGTAATGGCTTTTGATTAACAGTTATCAGACTTGAAATATAGGTAAACGAAAACTCAAAACGAAATTTTGCAAATTAAACATTTCATAAAAAATTAGTGAAAACATTTTTTTCAGCGGAATGTTGTTCCTTTAAGTGTTAAGATACTACCATTATTTTCAGTGTGCGGATTTGAAAGTTCTGTCCATTTTTCAAGATGTCATTACGAATCCAATGAGCCTTCACTCATATTTTTACTAGCAATAGCAAGAATTAACGCCATTTTGAACTTGTGAACCAAACTATAGTGAGAGTACATATATCTTCGACGTGACTTCTGTGTACTATGTACTGTGTACTGTGTACTGTGTTCTATGATCTATCTCGATCATGACTAGGCTTGATGAGGTTTTTTCAATGTTTTGCTGTTAATATGATTAATAAATAAAATTGATATACGAAAAAAATACTTGTTAACGGTTGCAGCTGAATTTAACCTTCTAGGTTATCGAACACAAAATAGGGCTTAATAAAATTTAAACTGATATAATAAACAGCAGAACGAAAATACATTGCACATCAAAGAACCGAAAATCCTCTTTAACTGTATTTCCTCTATCTTAGCATGCCTGTACGCTCAGTAAATTATTTGTTTTCGCAGCGAAAATGCCAAGAGAATTGTGAAATTTAGTACGACGAATAAATTCCTGAAAAGTTAATTGGCCTGCCAAAACTTCTGCGAGACAGACTGGAGGATGATAAATAACCGCTCCTTCGCTGATCTCGCGGATCCTCCTGAGACAAATATTTTCGTGCGGGAACTCGGAACGAATATAAATTCCGTCAACAAATCCCTGGGCACTAAGAAGCTGCTGCAATCGGCTTTTATGAATGCTCGACCTATATAATAGACAGTGTTGCAAGATACACACAGAATTTGACACATTTTATATTTTTTTATTTTTTACATGTATGTTTGTACAGGGTGATCGATTTATCATAGCAAGTGAGTTTTTCTCGGAAGCGGTTGTGGGCGGTAAATCATTTTTTACTCACCATCACTCAAAATCAAGGCAAAAATAAAACATATCTTTTAACAAGCAACAACTTATGTTGTTGCTTGTTTTGAGAATTTTTTCAGCAAGACACCTTTTTTTACGTTACCATTACACATGTATATTAATTATGAGTTCTTTTTCTATTTAACATTTTTTTTGTATTTTGAATATTTAAAAAAATATGTCTCATTTATTGTTGGGTGCACTCCGTTTTTTTTCATTTGTTTTTTTTTTTCATATACTGACTAAATGAATATAGTTTCTGTAAAGAGTATATCAATTTACTTTCCTAACGGCAAATAAACTAAACTAAACCAAGTTTAGTTTCTTAACCTAATGTTTAGAAAACTAAAGCCAGAAGCTTCCGCGTTTTAAGGCACGAATAAAAAATATAACTTGCTAACAGTGCTGAGCATCGCGACACTTCGATTTTTTTAACAATAAGCCTTCTTTGTAATTCGTAAAAGTTTTTGTCTTTTTTTTAATATTCTTTATTTTCATTATTTCAAAAATTATATCCGATCCCCAAAATCTTATTTGGTCTAATAAAACATCCGCTTAAAATATTATCAATCAACTGAATTAGTCCACTTCTAAATTTCACACAATTGAGGACAACTTCTAATGCAAATACGAACTGAGTAATAAACCGTGTTCAACTTTCAAAACCGTGTTTAAGTAAAACAAAAATTACACAATATTTCAGCTATCAAAACCTAGGTTTACTACATATAATTTTTGTTGTAAATAAAAACATATTTACTTATGTATTATGTGTTTGTTAAAGGAGCAATAGCGTAGTAAAATTCAAGTTCAAATGTTGCAATATTAACTACACACACCTCCAAAATTCTTGCCTTCGTTCCTCGCCTTCGGTCAATATCTCCAGTTTCTTGAAACAAAGTTATTATGCGTCTCACTGAGGTCCTAAGGATGTTAAGATGGTCCGAAATTTTGTGGTTTGACAAACTTTCTTGGTGTAAAGCCACTACTCTTCCTCTATTAAACTGAGAAATCGGATTTCCCGGCATTCTGCACACAGTTTGTTTAAATGTATTCTTTCGATTACAATTTAAAACTGCTTGCTTTTCAAGATAGCCGTTTATTTTCTGAACAAAACAATTTTTTGCTATCAAGTTTAATTTCTTTCGATAAGAATAAAGTTTTTATATACAATTTTTTGTCGTTCTACAGTAAAAGGTTTAAGAATATACCAGGGGGGGGGGGGGGGGACAAGAATTTTGGACGTATGTGTATAAAGTTATTCATCGGAAACTTTTGAAATAAAGTAGTGTGAGTATTAAAAAACAGGTAGGTCTCAATTCGGCGTCGTCATGCTTAGTATCATTAAGCTATATTTTTTATTTACGTAAGTAAAAAAAAAGTAAACTGACACATTCTTATTCAGAAATTATTTTCATTTAGCTAGCAGCTTACGAGAAAAACAGATGGAGCACTAAATGATAATTCGACCATAACTTTTTAAATATTCAAGATACACAAAAATGTTAAATAAAAAAAGAACACAATTAATATATTTTTATAACGGTAAAGCAAAAAAAGCAAATTAAAGTGAAAGTGACGCATTCAGATTTAAAAAGATAGTAGTTTGGAAAAAATCATGAAAAAACTGAAAAAAAAACTAATTTGGAATTTTGCAAATAAATAAATCTTGCAAAAAGTAGGATTTCTATAAGAAATATTCTAACAAAAGTTAAATGGTATTCTGTCGCATATTCGATGTTTTTCTTAGGGATCTCGGTTCAGGACAGAGAAAGATGCCATTTTAGCGAATTTTGAAGATAAATTCACAGAACGAATAAAATTTTTGATGCATTTTATAATTTTTTGAGTTACAGCGAATTTTTCAAATAACAGCCATTTCTAACCATCTTCATAACATCATAACATCAACATTTCTAACCATGTAGTGGCCAGAATTTGACCAATTTTGATTAAAACTAATGCTTACATTAAAAATAATCAGTTTTATACAGCGGGCTCTCATTGTTGTGTACTGGCACCTTCGCCATTTTATTCAATTCAGGAAATTAAAGGTAAAAGTTAAAACAACCTATTACTTGATTATTTACATGGCAGTTTTAAACACAAACACCAATTCAAGTTACTAACAAGAAATATGTACGTACCTATTGTTCTATTATTACATATATCTGGTGTATTAGGGCCAGTTCCGGTTAACTGTAACTGAATAAAAAATGGCGACTTTTTCGAAATCTATATCTTTCTAAAATCCTCACTATTACTAATGACTTCTGATTATTTATTATCAATATGCCCTTTCAAATTAATATATGTCTATATCTATATATTTTTTTGCAACACACATTTACAAGAACTTATTTACATTTACAAGAAACGTATTTAGATATATGTACATATCCAGGAAGTACATCTCTAGGCGCTCTTGGCTAACATAGCATAAATGACTCATGTTTTCTTCTCGTCACACTCTATTCGTAAGGTAATAAAAATAACTCTTACTACCTATTTCTGGTTTATTGACGTTTTTAATTACTAGGACACACAATTTCATCGGACGAACTTCTGTTGCAATATATTCTTTTCTTCCGTTTCTTTCACTTTAAATAAGGGCGGCCGACATTTGGGGTCCTCCACGTAGTGAATATACTGTTTGGCCATGATCTCGCGTTTTTTTATCTCCAAGGCGGCCTTCTCCAGCAACATTAGTTCGAGTCTCGTTAACTGAGGCAGGCCGCAGTTGTGAACAACGCCGCCCCGAGAAAACTTCACGGTGGTCACTAGATGCCTGCGAGATATGAAGTAAATAGATAAGTCCTATGAAATACGGTCAAGTTAGTATCAATCGGGATCAGGATATCAGGGAACCGTCACAACCATGCGTTTCAGAAAAAAAAAGCAAAACAATTATTTCAATTATTTTAAATTTTAATTGTTTGTTAGATTAAACCGTTTAATTCAATTTTTACATATTGGGTGTTTCATAGTGACCTATTAAACTATTAAACTACAAAAAAATTACATACAAACTATGGGAAAACTACATATAATATGGAATCGAAAATTTGTATCTATACGAGGTGTGTAAATTAAGTAATGAGACTGGCAACTTTGCGCCCGATCCAGCAACACTGCGGAAACGGGACTTGGAACGGCGGTAGGTTAACATGTAGTGCACCTGTAGTATAAGTATGAAGTTGTTAGAGTCATTTGTTTGTTCTTTATGACCGAAGATCCGGTTATTTCTAATGCGTTTTAAAAATGAGTGACATTAATTTTGAGCAACGGTGTGCTTCAGACTTGGACACAGCGTAACGGATACTTTTAAAAAACTTCAACACGTCTACGGAGCCCAAGTTTTTCGGTGGTCTAAGGCATTCTCAAAAGGAAAGAGAGTCGATTGAGGATGAACCACGCAGCGGAAGGCCTTCATCTTCAAGAACCGATGAAAATGTCGATATGATGAAGAATGATCGGGGAAGAGTTAAATTTGAATTACATCACTGTTCATCAGATTTTGACTAACGAATTGGGGATGAGAAAAATCTGCGCAAAATGGTTCCAAAAAACCTTTCGCAGGAACAAAAGGACATTAGGAAAGGAATGTGTCTTGACTTTTTGGAATCGATTGAAAATGATCCCCATTTTATGAAACTGTCATTACTGGTGATGAGGTACATGGGTGTTTGAGTACGACCCGAAGCCAAGCGCCAAAGCATGGAATGGCACACTTCAAGCTCTCCAAGACCTAAAGAAGCAAGAATGAGCAAGGCGAAGATCAAATGCATGCTGATTTGCTTTTTTTAATAATAATAATAATAACAATAATAATATTCACCCTATAATTACTCCGAAGAGTAATCCCTTAGGTCCTCTCAGGGAACTGTGCGGGAAGGAGTGGCTATTATTATTATTTGCCATGGCGCACTGGGAGCGACTTAAGATTATTTCGGTAACGCATTTGCTTGACAGTTCTGAGGAAACCAGAAAACTCAGAACATTACCAAATCTAGGGCATGTGCGGTTGGATTGGCATCTATGCATCCACACCTATACACTATTGTATTAGTGGTTGCATATCAAGCCCTGACGGAGAAAGCGAGACAATTAAAAATCGCTACCCCGGCCGGGACTTGAACAACGCGCATAGAGGTATCGCGACTGGAAAGACGGCGCTTTAACCCACTCGGCTACCCGTGCCCTATTAATATCCAGGGAATTGTCCACAAAGAGTTTGTGCCTCCAGGCTAAACAGTAAATCAACACTTTTAACGAGAGGTTCTTGAGAAACTTCGAAAAAGGGTCATGCGTGTGAGACGCACTTTTCTCTTTTCCCAAGATTGAAAAATCACCTCAATGGACGTCATTTTGGGACCATAGAAAAAATTCAAACGGCTGCAACCGACCAGCAGAAGGCTGTTCCAGTATATGAGTTCCAGCACTGCTATGAGGAATGGAAGAACCGTGTACAGCGCAGTGTGGCTACCAAAGGAAGTTATTTTGAAGGAGACAATACTGAATTGTAATTCTATTCGAATAAAGAAATTTAAAAAAATTAGTCTGCTTAATTGACAGACCTCGTACATCTTACGAGTAAAATAATGGTGACACCTCTGATAATGATAATGGTAACATTACTGACACTTACGGATATACCGGAAATAAATACTAACTTCGTTATTTTAACTGGCACGCTATATTTTTAATGCCATATTTGGTTCAAAATAGAGGTGAAGCGAGAAAGATCCTCATTCTTTGTAACTTCCACAATAAAAGTCATAGAGTAGGTTTACGACCTTATTAAATCTCGTCATTGTGATATATTTGACGTCGACTGACGAAGAAAGAGCATCTCGGTTGTATCCTGTCTGGAGAGCAACTGAACTAAACTAAAATATTTCATGTTTTTCAGAAGTGTCAAAAGTTTAAACAACCAAATATATTAATAAAAGTAATACTAAATGTGGACTGTAATGTGAATTTATAAAGAAATGATAACTAATTAATTAATGCTTTGAAATTGGCAATGAAAGTTATAGATGATATCTTTAATTTCTTGGGCAGAAATTCCCAACTTGGTGGAAATTTCATGCATTGATGATTTGATAATGATAACACAGGCAGGCACCCAAAATAAAAATAAAAATTAAACCCCGGGTATAAACCTACAATTCTATATGTATTTTGGGTCGCTAAATTTGAATCCGGGGTTAATTTTGGTAGGTTATCTCTATCACAATGCAAAAAAACGCCAAAATGCACCGCCTTTAAGACAAACAGAATTCACATCACATGCATTTTGAGGTTTTTGTGGGGAAAATCTGAGAGTCGGAAATTTTTTACTCCAATAACTTATTTTTTATGTTTTTTGAGTTGCCAAATTCGAATTCAGCATTATTTCCAGCCATGGTAAATATGTTATTTTATAAAAATGCAAAAAAAAACGAAAAAATATGCAAAACAGTGAAGAAAAACGCTAAAGTGTGGCTTTTTGGAAGGATAGTCTGGGAATAGGATTTGTTATACTGAAATAGCTCATTTTATATGTTGTCTTGTTCAGTTCCTTATGATGACTGTTGCTAGATGTTGAAAAGCGGATGTAAGCGCAAGTGAGTAAAACGGAAACGTCTGCCATGCATAGATCTTTTGAAGAAGAAAAAAAAACTCGTTACAGCAAAAGGAAATAATGTGAATGGTGGGAGATAAATCCTGACAAATTGTTCTGATTGCAAAATTTTTTCTACATGAAGATTAAAAAAAAACAGATTTATGCCTACTAACAATTTTTATTTCCTTTGAAGTTTACCTCTAGCCTATATAAAGGTTTGATTATTTGTAGAACAAAAAAGTAACTAGGCCAAAACACTGCAATAAAATAAATAACTCGTGTGACATATCGTTTTATGGATGGGTCTATTACTCACCTGCAGGCATCTATCAAATTCGTTCTCACGAACGCGCTGTAATATGCCTTTTTCGTCACCGCATATACCCAGTCCTATGGTCGTAATCATGTTGTTTAGAGCGAAAGCCTCGCTCATATTTCTTTTTTCTTGATGATCGGAACAGCACTTCCTGGGAAATTCTCTGACGTCTACACCCCTATATTTCGCGAGCAAATGTCTGGCAGCACTACCAAAAATAAACTTATTCAGTTCGCATAGAGCAGGCATTTTACAGGTAACAGAAGTTTTGTGTATTTAACACAAACTATATGTAATATTTTACACTCGATTCGAATTAAAGAATTTAGCTATCTTAAATACAGTTGTGGTCAAAATAATAGCAGTGTCTAAGATTTTTTCTCCTAAACATGGTTTACTTCACAACGCCGCGAAGTTCTTTTAATATTACTTTATAATTGTATACTTTTATATGTCTACTTTTATAAGTAAGAAATGCTAAAAATATATCCTTCTGAATTTTATATAACCTGCTCGACAAAATAAGCGCAACACTTGTTGGGGTGCTACAACTGGCTGTTACCCTTTGACAACCCAAGCACCCCTCCAAACCACAGACCACAAAGCATTCCTGAGGATGATTTCACTCTTTTCGGCCCACATAGAATCGTTTGTCTTCTTCAAATCCTCTTTTGCCTTGCATCGTCCTCTTTTTTGACTCCCCCAAAAATTTTGGAGTCTGTGAAAATTACTGAACAAGGGCTCGTTAGGTACGCGTAACCTTCCTTTGCACTTGTGTGAATTGACAATCGCGAAATTCGCGAGAGATGCTTGGTACGCGCGGCAAGTGTTTACTATCACTTAAGCTCATGAAGCCTCGACTAGGTTAGCGCCTGCGAGGTAGGCCACCCAAACATACTCTCCTCGTAAAATTAGTGGGAAAAAGGTGCTGTTTGGGTGGTCTGCTTCCTAGGTGCTAGCCCAGTCGAGGGTTCATGAGCCCAAGTCGCAGTGAACACTTGTCGCGCGTACCAAGCACCTCTCGCGAATTTGGCGATTGTCAATTCACACAAGTGCAAACAGAGGTTCGGGGTGTGTCAAAAGAGTTCATGCATCCTCAGGAAAACTTTCTGAGTCACCCCACGCATCAGGTCCTGCTTACCTACATCCCCTAAGTAGTCCAATCAATCTGTCACGACCTAATTACCAATCAAATGCTCTACGACCGTAGAGGAAGGTTTTTTTTTAAATACGTAAAAATGCAAGCAATCGACTCCTGTAAAAAAACATTATCGAGAAATGAAAATCGAAAAAGATATTAAAGAAAAACACGACCAAAAAATGTTTACTTATTTCAAAATCTTTTTTGGACCCTTAAAATAAATAAAATCGTTATCACTGTTTTTTGCCATAAAAGTACAACTTTCAAGGAAAAAATGAACCCCGATTCGTTTCTCTACGACTCTTCGTCGAGATAGAAGAGCCCATTTTCGAGATGAGTTTTTTTCGAAAAATCGATATAACTCGAAAATTTTTTAATATTTTTAAATTTAAAAAAAAATACACTTTTTCGGTCGCCGAGGGCTATATTTACAGTAAGTAACAAGTGTCAAAACCTTAATTTGCAAGAGATATAGCAAAAACAAAAGAAGGCGATTTTTTACGGTTTTTTTCGATATACCTGGAAAAGTAATATAGCAATCGATATATTCAAAAATACGATTCGATAGGTTTTTTTTAATACCTACAACTTTCTAATTTAACTTTTTCCGATCAGAGTTCAAGTTTTTTTTTTTTATTAGTGAAAAACCGTTTTTTTTGACTTTTATGAATTGTTTAGGTTCACTTTTACTCGCCGCTCGCCGTTTACGAGCAAAAGGAAAAAACACTATTTCTTAGAATTTATTTCCTATATCACCGTATTTTTTGTTTCCTGTAAGGATTTTTGGGATGCTCTTCTACCTATTGATTGGACTAAAAGGAGGCAAATCCTCAGGGGGTGGGTTGGAGGTGATATATCACATTTGGCGCTCAATCGGCCATCCGCAGTGTGTTCCGTCAACTTCGAGAGCCTTCAAGTAATGCCATGACATGAATTCGAGACAAAACGACATCCCACGCAGCCTTCTACAGGGGTGGATTAGATCGGGTGAGTGGGGGTCGGTGTGGGTATGGTCTGGAGGGTTGCTTGACACTCACCCACCAATTTATTAAGCAGCATTAGGATCAATGGACACGCCCAACAGAGGTCAAACCACGCAAAGCCCTGCGTAAATACAAATGAGTGGCTCTGGAAATCGGTTGAAGAGATGGAACAGCGACCAAATACACAAAACTTATTGAGGTCTTAATGTGTGCCGGGATTGAGCGTCCTTCTTAGTCGATCCTGTAGGTCTCTGAAATTGCCGTCAAAGTCTTGCATATTCAAATTTCGACATGGGGTTGCCTTTTGGGGTGTGGACCATTTAAATCACAGCGTAGCGACTTCGAAGTATCAAAATTAACTCTATAGGCTACCAAAAATTAAAACCGCAAGTCCCTAACTCGAACAGAATGCAAATGGCGCTAATCTAAAAAGTGTACGCTAATTTTGACGAGCAGTTTATTTATAATTACATAAATCAATGAAAAACTAACTTAATGATACTTCATGTATTTTTGATTAGTGTTTTCCAACAATAGTTATTAACTAACCCCTGCCAATGTTCTTCAGGCATTGCTCACCTTTCTTTGTAATATAATTTCATTGTTCACTGTAGTTTATTAGTTACATACCTACACACGTTTTCGATAGGATTTTGAGTAAAGTATCTGTTCCCTCGTATTTTATTGTTTCTATAGTATATTACAGCACACATGTAGCACCTATCGATCGTCCACCAACATGCAGAAAGACAAGTAGGTACTACTACATTTGCCGTAAACGACACTGAAGCATCAACATATCTCACTAGCTTAAAGTTGTTACTGTTTCCTTAGTAGAGGGAATATCTGTAACCTGTATATCCGGGAATATTTTAATCGCAGCGGAGGTAAAATGTTCGTTGAATATTGTTGTGATTTCAACACGATGTGCATCTACGAGCATCTGTTTCTTGTTTGTGAGCAGTTCAATTCTTATGAATGATAACAATCCTACAAGTACATACACGGTGGAGACTTTAACTGGAATATATTCGCTAGCTATAGGGGGTTGAATGATTTTTCAAAAAATTCCCTGGACACGTCAACTTTTAAATGTATTTACCTACATTTTGCAAGTAATGTGAAAAATATAGCCCTTCAGGGGTGGCTGAAACCACCCTCGACATGATTTTTTTCAAATGCAACCCTATGGCTTGTGACCCCTCATTGTAAAGCTGGTGGAAAGAGGAATCCAACGCACTGATCAAATTTTAATTTTTAGTATGTCTGTAGGGTTGCATACAATTAAAACAATTTAAAAATTAAATTTATTTTCAACGTAACAATTGTTCAAAATGTGCACCATTCACTTGTTGGCAGCATCCCAGTCTGTGGTAGGTTTCGTCCCTTACATTATGAAACATTTGCGGTGTTATTTTTCCGATTTCCTCTCTTATCCTTACCTGCAGATCTGCTATGTTGTTGGGTTTCTGAATGTAAACCCTACTTTTAAGATGTCCCCACAAAAAGAAATCCAGTGGTGTAAGATCTGGAGATCTTGCTGGCCACTCAATATTACCTCGCCTCCGAATCCACCTACCGGGAAAAATTCTGTCCAGATACTGACGAACAATGGCAGCATAGTGTGGTGGGGCCCCATCTTGCTGAAACCATAACCTCTCGTCGGTCAAGTTAGGGTTTAAGGGGTTTGGAAATAAATGACATAGCACTGGCATTAGTTCGTGCTGGAGTAAACGCAAGTATCTTGCTCCATTAAGAGTGTCATCAAAGAAAAATGGTCCTACAATTCTATCTTGTATTATTCCGGCCCACACATTAGTTTTCTGTGGGCGCTGAGTATGAAGTTCCCTCATCCAATGGGGGTTCTCTTCAGCCCAGTAACGACAATTTTGGCGATTTACGTGCCCATTTAATGTAAAAGTAGCCTCGTCAGAGAAAACTATCCACTCTAAAGATAACTGGTTTTGATCAATACAAGTCATCAATAAATCGCAAAATTCCACTCGTCGATCTGGATCATCTTCAAGTATCTCTTGAACAGCTTGCATTTTATATGGGCGTTTTTTTCTCATATTTAAGTATTTTTAAAACTGTTTTGTGATTAAGATTACTATCACGGGCCAGTTGACGGGCTGGAGTCATTGGATTTTCTTCTAGAGCAAGCAACAAATTCAACTTCGTGTCGTCATCAACAACAGCCTGCCTCTTACTCGGTACTTTCCTGACATGACCCATATCTCGATATTGTGCCTCAATTTTACTAATGGTACCTTGATTTAGTGGTGGCAAGTCAGGATGCGTTTCTCGAAACAAGCGAACAACTTCGCATTGAGTTCGCGCTCTATCACCATATCCAATCATCATCAAAATTTCGATTTTTAGTGATTCAGTTAAATAAGACATCTTCACCAATTTGAAATAACACTTCGTTTCAAACTCTGAATACAGCATACAAACTAAATTACTCTTTGCGGCCGTGTAAAAACACTAGCAGAAAATAACAAATATCAGTTGTGGCAAAAAATTGCTTGGAATTTTTTGTGGGGACATATGAAAAGTAAGGTTTACATTCCAAAACTAAACAACACACATTTTGTTGCGTTAAAAATAAATTAAACTATAAAATTACGTTTTAATTGTATGCAACCCTACAAACATACTAAAAATTAAAATTTGATCAGTGCGTTGGATTCCTCTTTCCACCAGCTTTACAATGAGGGGTCACAAGCCATAGGGTTGCATTTGAAAAAATCATGTCGAGGGTGGTTTCAGCCACCCCTGAAGGGCTATATTTTTCACATTACTTGCAAAATGTAGGTAAATACATTTAAAAGTTGACGTGTCCAGGGAATTTTTTTAAAAATCATTCACCACCCCGCTAGAGAATATATTCCAGTTAAAGTCTCCACCGTGTATAATCGAAGAGTATAACTTGTAATTGTCTAAGTGACAATTTTAAATGCTTAGAGATTTAGTCATAAAAGGAGTCTATGTGCCAGGACCAATGTTATATTTTTGTAATATTTTTTTCGTTATTTGCCGATATCTTAAAGTTTAACTACTCATACTTCGTAAAATAAAGAAATATTTGAACCGAATTTGGAAACGTTATTGAAATATATATTTACTTCACACTGTCTAATCATGTTTCTCAGGAGAGTTTCCTTTAAAAAAGCTGCTTCAAAATAAAACTCAATAATATTCCTGATTATATACCATTAAAACATGTAATATTTTACGAAAATTTGATTATAGAAACGGAAGAACAAGCCATGGGAAAATAAAACAAGGTATGGAAAAATAAAAAAGAAATCATACTTTGGCTAGAGAGTTAGACTTATTAATCGTTAGAAGCGGTTTTGTACTTACACTGTGTTACTTATAACTAGCAAAGATATTTAGACCATTTACTTTTTTTGTAATTTTGTTAATTTTTTTTGCTTCATTTTGACGTTTCATTATAACACTAATATGTTAGAAATTAAAATACTTCATATGTCATAACGCTTATGTCATTAGTACTTATATGAATTATTTCCACGAAAGATTTTTGGCATATAGACTAATTAAAAGTTACACTGTTCAATTATTATGTCATTATTAGGTATATTTGTTAGGTACATTATGTTATATTGTTCAGCACTGTCTAATGACTTAATATTATACATAGTTATTCTATTATATTGTGCAGTTTTGTCTACTATTTCATTATTACTTGATGTTATATGTTGTGATTATCCATTAAAAATGCTAAAAGGAGAAACGAAGCCGGTGTATTTAAGAGAAGATTCAGATTGTCTGCCTTTCTCAAAATTGCCTTCTACAAATATATATGTATAATTTATGAACAACTCTCCACATAATTGTTTACGTAATCAAATATCCGAAAAAATGGGATCATAAAATTGTTTATCAATAAATAGTTTAATACACATATATTTTTCAAGTTCTACCAAGCATCTTATTATTAAAATTGCAGTAGTTCATTTTTTTCAGACACACTTTATTATTAAATATATAGATTATGCACCTCAATCACCTAATATATCCTAGTGACAATACAAATAGTAATAACTTTTTAATTTCAAGCTTTCTTATATTGTATTTTCACGTTTTGAAGTTCTTTTATCTTCGCACTCGTATGTCGGTCGCCATACGTTAAAAACATAAAAATGTGAAACTTACTTATCAGTCAGCTCAACGGGAGAAGCTCTGCTGAAGAGGGGCACCGCAAGGTCTATGTCTGGTCCTCCTATAATTGGAACATTACATATTCTGGGGTCCAGATCCTGATAGCGGCCTAGTAATGTGTTGGCTTTTACCTAAAACAGAATAAGAATAATAATATTGCAATACTGAACCATGCCGTGCTAAAAACTGTACATCTGACAAATACTCGTAGTCTACATAGACATTAGAATCTTACAAATCATTATAGAAAAAATAGAAATATTTAAATTGATAAGTATATTATAGAACAATATTTATCCTTGTTATACTTTTTTTAAATAGTATTTTTAAATATATACGATGCGCAAGTTAATAAAGTAGTTTGCAAAGGTAATAAACATATTTGTTTTTTTTTATATTTTCAAATATTCCTATTATTTTCAGGAGTTACGTATAAGAGGTACATGTGCCATAACATAATACATGAATCACACATATAAATGCATAAAACTACCACCAATAGCTGCCTAGAGACATGTATTTTACAAACAACTAGGCAGCGTTAAGACATCCTGATTTCCTTACAGGTCTCATGTATTCTCTCGAGACAAATACTTTCGTACAGGAACTTGAGAGGAACAACTAATAGTAGTTGTGGCAAGTCCCTTGACATTTAAGAGCCGAATGTACTGTTTTTATGACTTCGTGTGCATAACTTTCAAGATTACAATGTGGACCACATTTCCGGATACAATAGGTACATCCTATTATATTTTCTAACTGCCCTGTTTCTTGTTTATTATATTTTGACGTTGCGCAAAAATAAAGTTACTGATTGTGAGAGTAATATTTTCATTATCTAATGATTTGCTGCCTTTGTTTTACTTACTTAATTTTATGTGCACCGATAACAAAGAAATAAATCTGATTTTTTTACTGTTCTAACATTTTGTCTCAAAGTAAAAATTAAAAGCTCTGAGTGATACCTCCAGACAGTTCTAAAATGAATTAAGGAATCGATTGCCATTTATCAAAAGATTGAGAACAGGGGCTTCTTTATTATTATTTCATTTTCGATATTCTTTTTATATTTAGAAATCCTAGCGTCCTGTTTATTTCAAATATTATAGAGTATTTGTATTTGTGAGGAATAATTTTGTGTAATAATAATTGACAGGTTTATTATGTAAATATTTAAGGCAAAATATCGTTTTTAAATGTGTAAACACCTAAAATACATTTCCCAATATTTTGAAAATTCGTGTTTTACAATTATTTAATATTGCTATAAATAAACATAGTATTAACAGAACTGCTGTTAGAACAAACAATAAGTATAGTAATTATATTAAAAGCGTGATAAAATTAGTATTGGTTCCAAAACCAGTTATTTTTCACATATTTTGTTCTAATGCATTTTTTCCATACTTATATGGAAATTTAGCAAAAACAACTTTACATAGTTTAATCATTTGCAATATGTTGTTAGACATATTCTCACAATTATCGTAGTTTTCTAATAATGTTATACACTTATCAATTCAGTAAATCCTTCAAAAAAAAGAAGTATGTGAAACTTTTCTGGCAATAAATAAAACAATATTGCAAGATGTCAACCACATCTTGAATTTATCGACTTCGATTTTGTTCCTCGGAGACATTTATATATATCTTATTTTTTATATGTGAGTTATACGTGAGTAAAAATAATTCTTCGATTTATGTATGTATATATGAAGACCTTTAGTTTCTTGAAGAGTCAACCCGCGTCTATATAAGTTATACAATTCCAGACGAATTAGGTTTGATTTTATCCCTCTTTATTGAAATATACCTACACCTAAATACCGAAAATATTTACATAATTTTTTAAAGCATTTATAATTTTTAATAATAAATTGCAATTTAATACATTTATTTTAAATATCGAGTGAAGAAAATATTTATGTATGGTATACATATATTTATTATAAATGTGGAATTAAAAAAACCGTAATTTTAAAAAACCATAATTAAAATTACTGGAATTAAAAAAATGCAATAATTGAAAAAAAAAACATATTTTTATGTTTTAGAACCTAAATTGGGTCGGTTTAACCAAACTTGCTTAGATGAAAAAAGTCGCCATAAAAAGGTACATAGTTGTTTTTGTTTTCTCTACAACTCAGGTCCCAATTATCAATTGTAATAAAATTTGGTACCACTTAGTTCTAAGTTCTAAGTTTCGACAATTGTTCCGGTAGTATTAGTTTTAAATTTAGATAGAACCTCAAAGTTTCTGCATTTTAAAGGCTAATGATATGTTTAAACTAACGGTCTTAGAAACGCTGTATGGTAAAACAAATGACATGATGTTTTACACTTTAACCATTGACATACATCTGTAATATAACAGACATGGTGGAGTAAATGCTTAAAAGTAAAAGGCAAAAATGTAATATGTTCAGTAATATACACGGTGGAGACTTTAACTGGAATATATTCGCTAGCGGGGTGGTGAATGATTTTTCAAAAAATTCCCGAGACACGTCAACTTTTAAATGTATTTACCTACATTTTGCAAGTAATGTGAAAAATATAGCCCTTCAGGGGTGGCTGAAACCACCCTCGACATGATTTTTTTCAAATGCAACCCTATGGCTTGTGACCCCTCATTGTAAAGCTGGTGGAAAGAGGAATCCAACGCACTGATCAAATTTTAATTTTTAGTATGTTTGTAGGGTTGCATACAATTAAAACAATTTAAAAATTAAATTTATTTTCAACGTAACAATTGTTCAAAATGTGCACCATTCCCTTGTTGGCAGCATCCCAGTCTGTGGTAGGTTTCGTCCCTTACATTATGCAACATTTGCGGTGTTATTTTTCCGATTTCCTCTCTTATCCTTTCCTGCAGATCTGCTATGTTGTTGGGTTTCTGAATGTAAACCCTACTTTTAAGATGTCCCCACAAAAAGAAATCTAGTGGTGTAAGATCTGGAGATCTTGCTGGCCACTCAATATTACCTCGCCTCCCAATCCACCTACCGGGAAAAATTCTCTTCAGCCCAGTAACGACAATTTTGGCGATTTACGTGCCCATTTAATGTAAAAGTAGCCTCGTCAGAGAAAACTATCCACTCTAAAGATAACTGGTTTTGATCAATACAAGTCATCAATAAATCGCAAAATTCCAACCGTCGATCTGGATCATATTCAAGTAGCTCTTGAACAGCTTGCATTTTATATGGGCGTTTTTTCTCATATTTAAGTATTTTTAAAACTGTTTTGTGATTAAGATTACTATAACGGGCCAGTTGACGGGCTAGAGTCATTTGATTTTCTTCTAGAGCAAGCAACAAATTCAACTTCGTGTCGTCATCAACAACAGCCTGCCTCTTACTCGGTACTTTCCTGACATGACCCATCTCTCGATATTGTGCCTCAATTTTACTAATGGTACCTTGATTTAGTGGTGGCAAGTCAGGATGCGTTTCTCGAAACAAGCGAACAACTTCGCATTGAGTTCGCGCCCTATCACCATATCCAATCATCATCAAAATTTAGATTTTTAGTGATTCAGTTAAATAAGACATTTTCACCAATTTGAAATAACACTTCGTTTCAAACTGAATACAGCATACAAACTAAATTACTCTTTGCGGCCGTGTAAAAACACTAGCAAAAAATAACAAATATCAGTTGTGGCAAAAAATTGCTTGGAATTTTTTTGTGGGGACATATGAAAACTAAGGTTTACATTCCAAAACTAAACAACACACATTTTGAGTACGAAATTGTTGCGTTAAAAATAAATTAAACTATAAAATTACGTTTTAATTGTATGCAACCCTACAAACATACTAAAAATTAAAATTTGATCAGTGCGTTGGATTCCTCTTTCCACCAGCTTTAAAATGAGGGGTCACAAGCCATAGGGTTGCATTTGAAAAAAATCATGTCGAGGGTGGTTTCAGCCACCCCTGAAGGGCTATATTTTTCACATTACTTGCAAAATGTAGGTAAATACATTTAAAAGTTGACGTGTTTCGGGAATTTTTTGAAAAATCATTCACCACCCCGCTAGCGAATATATTCCAGTTAAAGTCTCCACCGTGTATAATATGTAATACCGGGTGTCCCAGAGAATTCTGACTCATTTTGATCGTAAATATCTTTTGAAAGAGCGAACTTCAAAGGATGCGATTCTCGCAACCCGATTTATTATTTCCAGATTTTTTTTTGTATCTACTACGTTAAAACTTCATTACTTGTCCTACAGTCTCTGGAATTGTAATTTCATTATTGCTAAAAGACTTTTCAAAATTAAACATGCAGAATGCGATATCCAAACAAAAAAATGTATGGTCCTTTCATTTTCAATGGGGGAAAAATTACTGGCAAAGTTTATACGAATATGTTGCAGATTTATTTCTACCCTCAGTTGAAGTAAAATCAAAACAGCTATACGGTATTTTTTCAGTAGCATGGTGCTCTATCTCATTATTCGTTTCATGTGAGGAATTTTGAAACAGAATACTTTGGAAGAGGTGGGGATAGGAAGTGCTGGCCAATTGAGTGGCAATCGCACACTCATCGGAATGAACAGTACCAGATTTTCTTATTTGAAGTATATTAAGGATGTATGCTACAATTTCATTCCGCAAACCCCTGAAAAATTGCGCTGAAACATTGTTGCATTAAAACATAGTTTCTTTTAAAGTAACATAAAATAAATGATGTATTTTTAAAAAGCACAAAAGTTAAGCATAATACGGGTATTTCAGTCAACTGTACTTTTGTGTTTCAATTAATCACTCTCAATATCTTCCTGTATGGTATGTATCAAATATTTAACATAACATGTAAAAAACTTTTTGAAAAAGTAAATAAACTGACTGAAACCCACATTCTTGTAAGTTCACTCTGTCAGATATATTTACAGTCAAAATGGGTCACAATTTTCTGGGACGTCCAAACGTTTTTAAAAATTAAACTGCTACCCATTTTAAAAGTAATGTGGAACAAACTATACATTTTTGAAAAGCAGAAGAATGCAACTTTTGTTTGGTGAAACATATACAGGGTGTTGTATTCAAAATAGTGGCGAATTTCAACGTTGAACTTTTTAAAACAGTAAATCGACTGGTGACAACTTCATCCTTCTAAGTTTTTATGATTCTCAGTTTTTATGATTATGCGAAAGAATAAAATTATTATTTACACATTGCCTTTACCTGTGCTAAAGCAGAAGATCCAATTATCCTTCCAGGATGATACCAGTGTGTTCCCTTGAAGACCTCCTCCACCAGCACAGTAGAAAATGATACGGGTTTCACGCAAACGAGAATCACAGACCTCGGCGCGGAAACGGTGCACACTTTCGTTATGTCGTGGATGCGCTTTCCTTCGCACATTATCCTGTCGACCATCGTTCCTTTATCTCTGGCATCGTCCGTACCTAGGATTACGACTATGTCGGCGCTCTAGACAAATATTTAGACTATTTATTATTCGAATAATTAAAACTAAATCGCTGCTGCTGTATACAGGGTGTCTACTTTTTCGATGGGATTGCATTGGTAATTTATAAATCGTAGGAGAAACGAAGTCGATTAAATTAGAGAAAAGTTGCGCATTTGGAGCAACTTGTCATGGTGAAATGTTTAGGTTTGCAGAATTTCCAATAATTTGTGAATAAGTCGGGGAAAAAATAAAATACGCCGTTTCTAATTTTACAAAGAACCCTTTAAGTTTTCGACAATAATCTTCAAATTCATTCATGTTAAAGTTTACTTTACGCCATCGATTTTGAGAATGATCTATATATATTTGTGACCTATTCGACGAGCTGAGTCGGTTGACATCGATCTTGAGTGGAGCCGACCAAGTATATACAATGTGCACGAAAGTAAGCATCAAATGGAGAAAAAAATTATTAGATTTTTGATAACCTTATTTTCAGATGTGTTAGTGCATGTTTTAATATATTATCGTTCCCAAATAATGTTATGGTGCCATATCGCCTCCATGTCAAATTCAAAATTTGAAAAAAAAAATCGACGACTCAAATTTCTGATAAAAATATTATTAAATCATACCTCATATATGACGTCATATACAGCTATGTGCAAAAAAATAGCATCATAGTGAATACTTAAATTAACTCCATAATCACGTATTGACTGCTCTGCTATTGAGAACACTTTTTAATGCATATACATTCAAAAGTGTTCTCAAGATATTTGTTTGAGATCCACTGAATTTCTGAAACTAATGAAGTCCGGAAAATTCTCGTCTGGGTAGGGGAAATCCCTGTTTCTATAAATAAAATCAATATTGACCTGTGTAAAATAATAGCACCAATTCAGTCTATGATAGCAGTTCGACGCCGTAACATCTAAACATCTTTCAGCATAGAACAATGAAGGCAAAGGTAAAATAATATAAGCCTATAGTTAATATCTGAATTGAATTTTAATTTAATTTAAATATTAAATAGTAGGTCGTGGAAAACATTGCACGAAAGAAGAACGTTTGTTCATAAACAAATTATTGGCTAAAGGGAAAACATACAAATTTATTAGGGAAGTGGTCGGATGTTCTAATAAAATGATCAGTAATGCCAAGGAATTTAAAGAAAAAGAAGAAAAAAGGGGCCGAAAGAAAAAACTATATTTAACTGATGAAAGAAGCATCCTAAGACTAACAAAAAAAATCCTTTTATAACGTCAACTCAAATTAAAAAGGAATTAAATCTCAATGTAGACACATCTACAATAAGAAGAAGGCTCATAGAGAAAAACTGGATGGCCAGAACTCCTAGGAAGGTACCGTTACTCAAGAAGAAACATCTTCGTGACAGAATCAAATTCGCTCGGGAACATTTAAACTGGCCTCTCGCACAATGGACAAATATCCTCTGGACCGATGAGTCGAAAATTGAGTTATTTGGGACTTCAGGCTGTAGAACATTTGTCCGCAAACCAACAAGAGATGAACTTAAACCCCAGTATACAGTCAAGACCGTTAAACATGGCGGAGCAAAAATTAATGTGTGGGGTTCTTTCTCGTATCATGGTACTGGGCCAGTATTTTGAATCAAGCCTACGATAACCGCATTAGTCTACGTTGATATAATGAGAGAAGTAATGTTGCCCTATGTAGACTGAAATATGCCGCTCAGATGGGTCTTACAGCAGGACAATGATCCAAAACATATCAGCAGACTAGCAAAAGGATTTTTTGCAAAAAATCGAGTTCAGGTTATGGAATGGCCCGCTCAGTCACCAGACCTGAACCCAATTGAAAATCTTTGGGCAGATGTTAAAAAAAACTGTTTTTAAAGCAAAACCGAAGAATACAGCAGAATTATGGTATGCTGTGCAATCAGCGTGAGAGGCTATTCCATTACGGCGTTGTCAAGCGTTGACTCTGTGCCACGGCGTTGTGCTGCTCAAATAAAGTAGATGATCACACTTGACGACAAAATTATTAAAAAGTAAATAAAAGAAACACTTTTTGCAGTTCTATGGAGATGAGATGCTGTTAAAACGATTTCTGTAATACAAAATACAAAAAAAAGTCCCTAAGTTTAGGTTAATTAAGGGCTCATAACTCTACAAGACAGAAAAAGGTGATATCATTTGAAGTGACATGATTTTTACATTTAAAGTGCTTCACTGATTTGCCAATTTTCCAGAAGGCAATACGTGGACACAACAAGAACACATGGACACAACAATCTCTGTGAGACAACATTTTATAACAAATAAAATAAAATGTTTACCCACTGGAACTCCTTTCCCAGTGTGATAGTGTGTGCAGAATCCGTTAATTCCTTGAAAACAGATAGGATACATATAATGTAGGTATATTGTTTGTTTTCTAAATATGTATGTTTTTTTGAAGCGTGGTCAATTGTAATCACTGTAAATATCGTAAATATTTACATCTTTTAAAATGCTTGGGTTTAGTTAATTTTATCGAATATTTTAATTTTTTCATTATGCATAATAGGTTGTTTAGCCTCTGCCCCTCTCCATAATGTAATAAAATAATAATAAAATTAGCTGAGATGTGTTCAGCAAACATAAACATATAATCTTATTGAACCATAAAATGCATTTAAAAATGCACATTGAAATACCGATCTCATCTCTTACGGTTTACAAGTTACCCAATCCAATTCTCGAGAAGTGGACACCCTGTCTATAGTCATATTTTCTGAGATGAGTATTATTAAAAACAAGGGCTTGGGTTATAAGCTAGTGTCGAAATTACAGCTTTGGTTATAATCTCTTGCTATATTATAGCTATGACTTTCTAATTCAAAATCTGAATTATTATACCACTAAATTAGTGTTATTGAGTGAATTATTATACCATTTCATTTTTGTTTTTAGATTGTTTTTTTAAAGATATCTACTTAAAAAAAAGATTTAACACGAAAAAATCGGAACTCTTCAATATTCTGTGATATATAATAATAGATAATAAATCACACCACAGAAATTGACATTCTCCCTCTAAGAGTCATTACGACTGTGCAGAGGGAGAATGTGTGGTCCACTTCTAAATCCAAATGCACTCTATTTTTATTGGCCAGTCACGCTGAACATTATAAAATATGTAACTGCGGTCCAAATATGACCATCAATATTTTTTTTAAATGGAAAACCTTATTTTTCCCCAGAAACTTTTAAAATATTTTTTTTTATTAGGACGCATATACAATATGTATATATGCATATATTGCATATACTACAATAAGTATACCTTTATGTAAGAAATTACTAGAAAAATATTATGAAGATTTAAAGAAAGAAATCCGTTGTGCTACCGGCACCTCCGTCATTTTTAATAAAAATTGCGGTTCATACTTCCATTATATTTAATAAGAATGTTTGATTGAAAATATTTAACGGAAAATATGTCAAACATGTTGACACTCCCACTAACAATAACGCTCCCAATGGGAGTTCCAACGCTTATGATCGCAATAGAGAAATCTTATTTACTATGACCGATTTGCCATTTGAAGCTTAGTCATTGACGACGGCTTTTTGTGATAATTATGTTAATAAAATTGACGTCAAGGTGACATCCTCAAAGAGTTCTAGCTTCCTTAGGAAGCATTTTTGAATTAAGTTAATTAGCAGATTAAGACGGAATTAGCGTTAATCGATATAAAATATCTAATAAATAAAAATGTCTAATATCTGGGTTTTCCATTTGGCGGGAGAGTTTTTGGACATACGAGAATAATAAGAGTTGTGAACACACAATATTGTTGTTTTCTTTTAATTTGTTAACATTTTCGAATACAGTCAATAGACCATAAATATTTAAATTTGGAAAATGATTATTTCATAATACTTACTAATGTAGAAAGTGCCCCCGCCATTTGATGTTGAAAGAAATCGTGTTTTCGTCTTGGTGGTACTTAACAGTCATAGATAATACATAATAGATCACCAAACTTACTGACTAACAAGAAATTCACTCCAGGAACTAGAAAATCAAAGTAGGTACACACAGTTTGTGTCTATTTAGATCGTTCCCCTTTAATAATTATAATAAAACAGCACACCTACGTGAATAGTGCACAATATATTTTTTAAACATAAGTCAGTATATTTTTCAATAAATTCACTCGGTGGTACTTGTTCATGAGGTGGTACTCGCTGAATATAAGTAAAAAGTTAGATTTCATTTGACGAAATGAAGCGTTATTAAAAGTCGAAATAATAATAATAATAATAATAATAATAATAATAATAATAATAATAATACCTAAACTCAGGAATGTCAACAAAGCACTGACATAATATCCAGTGCCAACAGTATTCTACAACAATATTTGGATGGCACAAATGATCTACAAAAGGCACATTTGGCTCTCTATTGTGCATCAGCACTCATCCTTGAATTGAATGGACAGCAAGTATATACGCCGAATCCCAACCGAAGGAAAAAGGACAGTGATACCCCGATGTGGAGGAAGAGGCTTGAGAAGAACATCGACGAGCATAGAGCTGACGCTGATGTCCTCAACGAATTTCTAGTAGGAAACAACCTCGAAGGGTCATGGCTAAAACACAAGCCATAGCTAGAAAGGCGCAGATAGATCTGAATAGTCAGACCATCGGCAACAACTATTAAACCTCAAAGATCTTCTAAGACAAAAGGCGAAAGCGAAGGGTGCCAGGCTACGTAGATACAACAAGCTAACAAAAAGAAAACAACAGAATGCTGCGTTCGAGAACAACCAAAGCAGTTTTTGAGGAGCTTGGAGAAACAGGATAAAGAACAACCTGCAGAAATCGACCCAGCCCGATTCACAACATACTGGAATTCTATATGGAGTGACGTCGACACATACAACGAGAACGCGCCATGGATTGAGGAAATTGAAGCACACAACGAAGATCTCAACCAAATGGCTGTCGGAATTATTACAGAACAGGACGTAGCCGCGGCAATCAAGAGGACCAAGAACTGAAAGCACCGGCCCTGATGGGATTCACAATTTCTGGCTCAAGCACCTACCTGCATCTCATGGCATTCTGGCAAAGTGTTTCACGGAGGCGATCAACGATCCGCATGTCGTACCCTGATTTCCTGATGACAGGCAACACGTTCATGCTTTTCAAAAAGGGTGATGCTGCACAACGAAGAACTACAGACCCATCACGTGTCTGTCAACAATATATAAGCTGTTCACGTCTATCATAAATGGAAAAATCTATCGTCACTGCTTGGAAAACAACATCTTTGAGGAAGAACAAAAGGGATGCATCAGAGGCGCAGCGGGGTGTAAACATCAACTGACAATCGACGCTGTGGTATTGAAGCAAGCCCAAGTAAGAAGAAGAAACCTGCATATGTTTTACATCGACTACAGCAAGGCGTTCGACTCGGTACCTCACGACTGGCTACTAAAAGTCCTAGAAATTTACAAAGTCTGCCCTCGGATAAGAGCTCTTCTCCAACATCTTATGCAGTCTTGGAAAACAAACATTTGGGTCTCTGGAGGGAACACAGGTCAAGTTGACATCAAGAAGGGAATCTTCCAAGGTGATTCACTCTCGCCGGTTTGGTTCTGTTTGGCACTCAACCCATTATCAACCCTACTCAATAAGACAACAGCTGGGTACAAGATCAACGTGAGAAACCGAGCAACACTCACTCACCTGCTCTACATGGACGATCTAAAACTATTCAGTGGGACCAAGGCAAATCTCCAGGCCCTCATTGGAACTACTAGGACCTTCAGCGACGACATCAAAATGTCCTTTGGCCTAGATAAGTGCGCCACATTGAGTATTGTGAAGGGAGCACCTCATAACAATCCAGAGGTGTATGCCGACATTCATCAACTACCACCGGAAGAGCAATACCGTTACTTGGGAGTGTGTCAAGATGGCAGGATCAACCACACACAACTGAAGAAGGAATTCCAAGAGAAATACAAGAGCCGCGTGACAAAGTTGCTGAATACGCTTTTATCTGGAGGCAATCTTATCAAAGCCATCAACTCGTGGGCTGTCCCAGTGCTGACATACTCTTTCGGAATCGTCAAGTGGTCCGTTACTGATCTTGATGAGCTTGACCGACTTACCAGGCGGCTCCTGACTAAGTTCAGGCACTTACACACTAACTCTTGCGTAATCAGACTCTACCTGCCGCGAAGACGAGGTGGGAGAGGTCTATTGAACATCAAAAATCAGTGCCTTAATCAAGAGGCTTCCTTAAGAAGAAGACTGCTAACGAACAGGGACCCGCTAATAACAGCAGTAGCAAGAGAGGACGCTGGTTACACGCCTTTGAGCCTCGGATGTGAACTTATCCCGGTCGACGTACCAACAGAAGAGGAGCTCCGGACACAGTGGATGGAACATGCTTTGCAGGGCCGTTTTCCAAAAATGCTACAGCCAGACCACATCGACAAAGAAAATTCATTAAAATGGCTTACCGACGGATATCTGTACCCCGAGACCGAAGGCTTCTTGACTGCCATTCAGGACAGGGTTATAAAAACAAGAAATTACCAGAAGAATATCCTGAGAGACGACGTCGAAGACCAATGTAGAAAATGTGAATCTGCAGGCGAAACTATAGAACACATAATAGGAGCGTGTCCCGCGCTATCAGAGTCAGCATATCTCAGCAGGCACAACCAACTTGCGAAGATGGTTCACCAACAACTGGCGCTCAAGTATGGCCTGTTAGCGACTGCCCCGCCATACTACAAATATGTCCCGGAAGCTGTGCTGGAATCGGAAGTTGCAGTGATGTACTGGGATAGGCTAATCATCACCGACCGAACAGTGGACTTCAACCGACCAGATATTGTACTGATCAACAAGGAACAGCGAAGAGGGATCATCATAGACATCGCAGTGCCACTTACCCACAACATTCAGAAGACTGAACGGGAGAAGATCGCGAAGTACGAAAATCTGTCAATCGAGCTGAAGCGTCTATGGAGGCTGGAGAAAGTGGAGACGTACGCCCTAGTAATATCGGCAGAAGGGGTAATGACGACGAGATTCGCCAAGAACATCGCGGCATTAGGACTATCTTTTAATGTCATAAGAAATGGCCAGAAGGCAATATTGTCTACAAACTTGCCACATTGTAAGAAAGGTTTTGGGATAGGATGAATTTCCTCCCCCTCGCCTGAGCCTAATTTCTGCTGGAGGCGGGGATGAGATATCAAGCCATCACTGTCTGCAGCAGGAATGGGTGAATGTTTCCCAGCGTTTACGCTGAGAAGTGTGACTATAAAGTCGGCGAAAATAATAATAATAATACTCACCCTATAATTACTCCGAAGAGTAACCCCCTTAGGTCCTCTCAGGGACCTGTGCGGGAAGGAGTGGCTATTATTATTATTTGCCATGGCGCACTGGGAGCGACTCAAGATTATTTCGGTAACGCATTTGCTTTACAGTTCTGAGGAAACCCAGAAAACTCTGGAACCTGAAGAATCCCAGAAACCAAATCTAGTGCATGTGCGGTTGGATTGGCATCTATGCATCCACACCTATACACAAGTGCATTAGTGGTTGCATATCAAGCCCTGACGGAGAAAGCGAGACAATTAAAAATCGCTACCACGGCCGGGACTTGAACAACGCGCACAGAGGTATCGCTACTGGAAAGACGGTGCTTTAACCCACTCGGCTACCCGTGCCCAATAATATACACATACATATGTATATACAGCATAACCTATACGCGATACGCTTCCAAGATTTTGAGGCGTGAGGTGGTCCCGGTGGCCGATCTCTCCCATAACGATTTCTGTTAGAACTTTTCTCTTTCACACTCTCTCTATTTTGGGATAATCCGACTACAATGACGTGGGTGAGATCAAGCACTAATTTCATACCATTATTCCAGATTTTCATTACGCCTACATTTTGCCAGTGAAAGGCGATTTGGGTAGAGCTAATTAGTGTGCTGAAGCGCTATAAAATTCTATGAACGCGGTAAAAAGTGGAACAATGGAAGTGAGTAAAGCAGCGTAAAATTTATAATCGGAATCAACGGTAAATCGATGAGCAAATAATAACATGAAAATGAGTCACCTTGGCCTTTTATCGTCCCTAGGGAGTAACGTAGAAATAAAATTCAGCAAAAAAAATAAAATAATTGCCTAATTCTTAAAAGGCATTATAAAAAAGTGAGTATTTCTAAAAAAAAATATAATTATTACCTTATTAAGCGCATAACGAGTTCAAAAGCTCTCAAAAGAAGTCGCGATTCTTTAGAGGGATTTGATTAATATTACTGCCATGATGTACTGTCTCATTTTTTACATACCTATGATACATTGTACTGTTCACTATAACATATTAAAATACCAAAAAGTTATGTAATGCACTTTTCAAGATACTGATTAAATATATAAAAATTGTACCGAATTCGGGCACTACAAACACTGCAAACGGCACATTTCTAGTAAACGATGTTTGTAATTTAATTCTCAGAAAAGCGTTTCTTCAAAATACTAAAAAAAACGTACATACCTATGTATGATTTTTAACGAAGATAAATTATCTTTTTTTTTGTTAATGAGTAATTAAATAAAATATATCATACGCATTTTGTGATAATAATGGCCAAATACAAAACGATGCTATAAAAACAACTTCAGTTTTATCAGAAATAGATTGGATATACTAATACATATATACTAATGGAAAGAGGATGGAAGCAACACTATTTGTGGTGTAGCAGGAAGGTGTGAAACAAATACGCTAGATGGGTATCGCTGTTGGCGCATTGCTCCGCACTGTTTGAGAATTACTCTAGATACCCAGATTTAAATTAATAGTAATTATATGTCTTTCTTTTAAACACAATACAAATTAAAACATGTAAAATTTACTACAGGAAACTATAAAATTTTACCAGTGGAGTTGTATCGTCGCAGAATTGTCGCTTTTGGGCACAAGAAAATCCGTCTTTTTCAGTTACTTCTAGATGTCAAAATTTCAAAAAAGGAATGTTTGGTGTGCAATTACTTTCAATCGAATAATTGGTCCGTATTTTTTTAAAGAAAATTTAAATCAAAATTCATACTTGGAGATGCACATTTTTCTGGCCAGAATCTAGACGAAGAGAATTTAGAATATAAAAAAAAAGCGTATTTTCAACAGGTCGGATGCCCCGCCCATTTAATAATGCAGGTCCGCAGTTGGCTTAACAAACAGTTTGGAGAGAAGTGGATAGGAAGATATGGACCTATTTGTTGGCCAGCAAGGTCCCCTGACTTGTCGCTACTTGACTTTTCCTTTGGGGATTTTTGAAGGAAATAGTTTATAGACAGCCGATAGAACACAATATTGATTAACTCAAGACTCGGATCATTCAAGCAGTGGCCCAAATGATCCACTCAACATACACATCTTTTAGAACGAGACTGGAGAGATGTGTTGAACTTGGAGGCTTGCATGTAGAATGGTTATGTGCGTGAATAATAATTTTGCTTTTTTTTCAAAATAATTGTTGAATTTGTTTTTTTAAATCATAATTTCTTTAAAATAAATATTTAAATATTAATAGTTTTGGGGTTTATGATTTCTTGCTGACTTATGATGTCTGCGCCTTTAGTAAACATAATTTTTTTTTAAAGGAAAATGGCTATACTTCAAACGTATAACAATGATAACAATTGTGGAATCTCTTTAAAATACTTAATATTGACTAGTAGGTCATGCTTCCATATTTGAGTATTAAATTTAATTGTAATTCAATTTAACTTATTTCTTCTTAATATTCTTCTTAATAACTTTTTTACGTAGCGTTAATATTTAAGATACTTTACTCTTCATTATTATTTTATTTTTGCTATTTTTGAACACCCTGTATGTTAAATTGAACTGTGTGAACAAACAACAAACTTTATGGACGTTTCAAGACAAACAAAACTCTTTATGAACAATGACTTTTTGTAGAAAAATTAAATTTTTTGTCCATTTCTCCTATAGGTAACTCAATCCGGGGACACCCTGTATGTCTATAAGTAGTCTAAATTTGATTGGAAAATTTAAACTTTTTAAATTTATTTAAACTTTAATACTAGTTAATATTTGAAAATTATATACAACGAGATTTTGTACAAGCAATTTGTACAAGCTATTAATAAGTACCTAAGTAAAAAGCCTCCACTTTTTTTCAAAATTTTTGAAAGTGCGTCGCAATTCGCATTGAAAGTATTCAATACATTTGAAACGCATAGTAGATAATAGAGGTAAGATCGACCAGTACTTAAAATATATCTACAATTATATTTTAATAAATCTGTATAATACAGTAATTAAATAATATAGTACAACAATATCAAATAATATAGTCTGTTAACATAGGATTAGTGACCCGTTATATCCTTAATCAGTGATATGAGGTCATAAGTCGGTACTCCAAAAAAAATGCTTTTCCTCAGTCGACATTTCGCAAAATTTATTTGCATCCTCAGGACTGATACCAAACAGCGTTAACTTACCGAGTATCCTGTGTTGACAGTAATGTAGACCGAAGTGAGGTATAGGGTGTACGTATGATTTTCCACACTTACACTTACTCAACTACAAATGATATGGATTCAAATAAGACTGAGTGCAAAAAACTGTAGAAGACGATTCTGACACTAGTAACCTGCGGATGCACATTACAAAAATTATTAAAAAAACGGAACACCACTATGAGCGTAGAGAAGAAAGCAACATGGCTACATCATTTACTGACAACTAACAGGGAGAAAGCAGGTTGCGTGTGTTTATTTCCTTCGTATTCTACGATTGTTGTGAAGAAAACGAATTCAGTGTAGTTTGCATTCCATTCTACTCATGGGTCCAAGATTTGGTGTCCAGCGACTACCGTATAAGTAGTCTGTAAATAACTTTAGATCAGTTGTTAAGTGTATAAGCAGTTTAGTGCCAATCATTTTTATTATCAGTTTTATTTAGCAAATTTGAAACATAGGTTCAGTGGCGTTGTGTGTGCTTTCAAACCCCCCCCCCCTGAAAAAACCCCCCCTGGGAACCCCCCCCCCTTTTGGTGCCGCCCCAACCCCCCCTCCCCAAAAGATTTTTGGGGGGAAAAACCCCCCCCAAAGGGGGCCCCCCTTTCCCCAAAACCCCGGGGCCCCCCCCGGGCCCCCCCCCCCCCCCCTTGGCCCGTTGCCGTTTTTTTTTTTCCCCCCCCCTCCCCCAAAAGAATTGGGGGTTTTTGCCTTTTTTTCCTTTTTTTTTTTTTTCCCCCCTTTTTTTTTTTTTTTTTTCTTTTTTTTGGCCCCCCCCCCCCCCCCCCTTTTTTTTTTCCCCCCCCTTTTTCCCCCCCTTTTTTTTTTCCTCCCCCCCCCCCCTTTTTTTTTTTTTTTTTTTTTTTTATATTTCTTTCCCCCCCCCCCCCCCCCCCCCCCCCCCCCCCCCCCTCCCCCTTTCTTTTTTTTTTTTTTTTTTTTTTTCCCCCTCCCCTTCTTCCCCTTTTTTTCCCTCTTCCCGGCCGCCTTTTTTTTTCTTAATAATAACATAGGTTACAATATAAACAGTTTTGTTACATGTGAAATGATTTTGATGACACGGGTTAAATTTTTATAAAAGCCTTAGTATTTCTCCGGTACTTAGTGACTTAATGAAACATTTTTGTATACAAGTATTACTGTCTTTTCATGACACATAAAATTCTCATCACTGACAAATGTCGTCTGACTTGATCTGTGTTTATTTCAAGAAATAGTTTTGTATATGTTTCAACTGTATTCAGAATATATTCATTAATTTAATTTATTAATTTATCAGCAGACTGTAGAATGTGTTGATTTTGTAATTTTGTAAATATTGTGACATATTCTACAAGAAAAACATCAGTGAATTGTTGGTTGCCTATACGAGATTTGTACAGTCAAAATATTGTAAGCCAGCAAAATGGAAAACGGGAAGATTCGAGGCGATTCGAGGGGAAGTTGAAAGATTTTTCCAGAAGCTTCGAATGGTGTATATAAGCACGACAGCGAGCCCCCAAAAGTAAGTTTGAATTGGAACGTAGTCCAGTGAAGATCAAAGTGATATACCGGGTGATATTTAGACCGCGATATTTAGTAGCGATATTTTGAGTGTGATTTTAAGTGGATAGTTATTGTGATCAAATTAATTCAACAATAAACGCTTTTACCAAGTAAAAAGTGTTACAATATGTAACCGAGAAATGTTAATTACTTAATAAATGGTAATTAAGGAAACAATATCAATTTGTTTGTAACATGTAAAGGTTACAAAAAAGTTGAAATTTACTAATTTAAAAGTTGATAAAGTAGTGTAAAATATAGTCATTCCTCAACAAAATTTAAACAAAAAAAATATTGTTTCCGGAACCAACTGAAGCCGTTAGACTCATGTTGATATTGAGTAATGTTTGAGTAACAATACCCTTTTGTGGAACCCCATCAATATAAAACTCCTCACACGAAGTCCTAGCTTAAAATAACAATAAAAGTTGTAAATAGGAACAAAATAAGGGACTGATACTACCGCTTTCGCAACTGGATTACATTCGGCAGCATCAATAAAAGGGCCGTCGTATCTAGAACGGAAATGGGCGATTTTTGTGGCAATATGTTCATTATTTATTAGTATCCGACAAGGGACAGTTTCATTACGGTATCATAAATTTTCGCGGCAGTTATATTAACACTGCAGAAAAGCCTCATCTTGTTATCGACTTTGGGCTTTTATAACAATTCTGCACCGTCAGCGAATGGACAGTAAAGATTAAATATAAAAAAAATGGTGAGTTTTCGATATCTACCAGAACTATAATAAACTAAATGACAAATGTCTGTTAATGACAAATGATTTCGAAGTTAAATCGCAATATTAGAAGGTAAAACACGTATTTGTACATATTAGCTTAAATGCTGAAATCAAACAAAATATGGTCAAAAAATAGTACAATTTTGAATGATTAATAATTAAAAATTAACATTTTATGGCAACTGAACTGCGAGGTCAAAATTCTCTGTTCTGTATTCTAATTTTTAAGAACGCAAGCTATTGCACTGCACAATATGCCAATATGCAAACATATTTTCCTGAACGTTTTTTGCTTCCTGGTTGCATACACCTGGTTACTGGCTACTTGCTGATCGTATTGGCTATAATTTAGAAATAAAAAATATGTCTTGAAAGCATGCTGTACTCAGGTAGAGGTAATAACATTAACTCAGACAGAAATATATTTATCTTCTTTGGTAAAACGATTAATTTCAAGAAATCGCCCAATTGTTTTGGACTTCCTTTTAAAAACCGTCCGTCTGTAAAGGTGGGTCATTCGTGTCATTCGTGTCATCCGGGCAAAATTACTTTCCCAAACTTTCTTCTCCAAAAAAAAAAATTAAAAAAAGTGTTAATTTTTTTTCACTAATATGATTATTGTTTCATCAAGTACAAGGCTTGAAGAGGTAGGATGAATTTTTTTAGATTTTTTCTACCATAATAAGTTGGGAAAAAACGGTGGGACACGAATGACCCACCTTTACGGACGGGAGGTGCCAAAAAAACCATTACAGACGAAGGGTTAAATAATACTGCCAGTGTATGTTTGTAAAAGACAAAATTATATGTTTTTTGAGATGCAAAAGTTGTTTGTTAAAGAAAATAAATATATGAAAGGAATACAAATTTTGTAATAGTTACTCACCCTCACTGCTTTGGAAACTTCTAAAATTCCTTCGTACGTCTGAACTTTGCATCTTGTATCGATGAAACTTAAATCCACGCCTAAGTTCTTCACGCTCTGTTCACCCTGGACCCTTAGAACCGAGAGTAATGGGTTTTGCTTCAACAAAAAGCTCGTCGACCGCCCTAGCGGGGTGTGTGCGCCCAGAATGCATACTTGAACAGACTTTTGAAACGCTTTGTCGCTGCTTAAGTTTCTATTGGTACACGACTGGAGTATTTCTAAAAGGATTTATGACAAACATAGTTCTGGTGGTTTAAGTTAACTTCGATGTAACTTACTCCGTTTGATCAGATTTTGCAGGTACATTATTACTAAAATTTATCATGAAAATATGTGACAGAAATGTCAATACAAAATGTCAGTAGCATAAATAATAGATATGTTTTCTATGCCGAAAATTAAAGATTAGAGAGCATAACGATTGAAAGTTTTCTACATTCAGCGAATGTTTTCTAAAGTGGCTCCGTCTACAGTTTCAGAAATAATACGGATAAAATGGAAAGTAAAAATAAGTTATTCCATCTAGTCTGATATATAAATGAATAATAATAAACATCTAGGTATGTCAATTTTAAAATTTGTGTTGAATATATTTAATTTAGTATTTATATTTTATATTAATTCAAAGTTTTTATATATCTGTAGTTATTGAATCTTTATATTCATTCTGAAAATCATGCGCTACGGTTCATATCGTGTAGTGAGAAACTGTAGTAGCAATAAAAAAATAACGACCTTGTATTTTTTAATATTTCATGAAAGGTCGAACAGTATGTAAATATTTTACTGTTTCTTTAAGTTATTACATTTTTTTGTAATTCGTTTGGTGTCAAACCGTAAATTATATTTTCCGGAAGTTCTCTATATATTACAGTTATTAGGATCCGTAAAGTGTGTTACAGCGCAGGGTCGGACTCGTAAAGGTGGATTTATATTATCCGGTCAGACACGGTGCGGGAACGTAGCGTTAACGTTCTGACAAAGACGGGAGAAGTTGATATTATCAGTACTACTTATATCACTCGTCTTCAGACATATAGATATATTGCAAGCAAGAACACAGTGAACTCTCGTTTAGAAATAATAGACGCGTATCGTGGCAGACAAACATTCTTCTCAACAATGACGGACGGTATGTGTATGACACGCAACGTGCCTGAACGATAAGAAGTACATATAAGAAAGTTTGCCTTGCTGGACACGTAACGTTTTTGCACCGTGTCTGACCGGAGTAGGTATAGCGTCACTTGAGCCTGGGAAAATTTTGCGGACCGTGGGAACTTTTTAATCCTTTGATGTTTGCCGACAAGCCGCAGGTGTTAATTACAGGTGTGCTCGGTGAAGGTCATCCGAAGAGAAAGTTCCCACGGTCTTCAAAATTTTCCCAGGCCTAACCGTTTCAGGTTGTAATCAGGTTTTGATCAGGTTGTAATCAGGTTTTGATCAGGTTGTAATCAGGTTGTAATCAGCTATTGATCAGGTGGTAATCAGCTTTTGATCAGGTAGTAATCAGCTTTTTATCAGGTCTCAACGGTATCTGATGAGATTTTGTGGGTTACAATATTTTATATTAGTCAAAGGATATATAATGATCAAAACCTGATTACAATAATAAGTTGGGAAAAACGGTGGGACACGAATGACCCACCTTTACGGACGGGAGGTGCCAAAAAAAAAACATTACAGACGAAGGGTTAAATAATATTGCCAGTGTATGTTTGTAAAAGACAAAATTAAATGTTTTTAGATGCAAAAGTTGTTTGTTAAAGAAAATAAATATATGAAAGGAATACAAATTTTGTAATAGTTACTCACCCTCACTGCTTTGGAAACTTCTAAAATTCCTTCGTACGTCTGAACTTTGCATCTTGTATCGATGAAACTTAAATCCACGCCTAAGTTCTTCACGCTCTGTTCACCCTGGACCCTTAGAACCGAGAGTAATGGGTTTTGCTTCAACAAAAAGCTCGTCGACCGGACTTTTAGACCGGATAATATAAATCCACCTTAATCCGTCATTGACGGAGGGCGGAGGGACATATGAGAAACCAAAAAGACAGGAGTATAAATAATATACATACCTATCGCTTGTGTCGTTCAGAAACAGCGACTGTCTTCATGGCTTGAGCGTACGTTGGCACAACCAGTAGTCAATCACTCACAAAGCAAATCAAAATTTCTAACAATACCAGTAATATTTTGTTGATAGATATTCGAATCTAAGTGTCTTTCATACTCTCGGCGTGTACGAAATATATGTATATCGACGATTGCAAGGATTACATAAAATATGTTATCCGTCCATTGCAAAATCATCGTAATTTTCGATCATCTTATTCAGTCTATTCACAAATGGTAACGACTGTACCATTATTGCAAAAATCCACACACAATCAGATAAGATGTATTCTATTTCCATTCTAAATTGAAAATAGGTAGAAAAAAAGCAAGGTTGTCAGATATATGTTCTAAAAATTGCTAAGCTCACTATACAAGTATACTTCATACTTCAGTAAACTGTTAGTTCGTGACGTTTTTAGAAAGCTAGTTTGGAAATATTTAAAAAAAAATACATAGATTTAAATGTATTAGTTAGCATTAAAATAAAGCGTTTAAAATTGCTGGGAAAAATAATTATAAACTAAAACAACTTTATGTATATTACTATACTTAAGAAAATTTTGAAGAGCTGGCAACGCCTGAGCTGCCGGCAGCCGCGAATGCACCAGCAAATGCCGACCATTATATGTACTATAGGATTGCTTTATATGTAATACATCCAAATACTTATTTGGTCCACTGTGCCATAAAATGTTTACGACGTTGTTAAAATGATTTACGACTTTAGAAATTCTACGTGTTTAAGGCGCCAGTGACGTGTATTTCAGCTAGGTTTATTAACACAGACAATTTTTTGAGATTGTCTGGCTAAATGAGCATTATTTACAACAAATTATATTACAAATATTAAGAGTTTTGTATGCAGGCTAATTTGAAGACACTTAAAAATATAGTTTGTACTTTAATTATCATAGTTGTATTGTGCCGAACCTGCTTTGTAACACACTTTATACGACTATACAATGTATGTGTAAGGTGTATGTTTCTGGCACTGTAACACATATTTACGATGACTAAAAATCAGGCTTTGTTTTTTTTTTATTTAAATGCATTATATCACCTTTCAGTATTTACTATTAGATTTCTCAAAATATAAAAAAATAAGTAGATAGATTTTCTGATTTCATACAGTCATCATACCGCCATCTGTTACCTCAGATGGTAAGTTACAGTAAGATAACTTACTGTAACTAAACTTACACCTACTAAATACAAATTTCGCGCATTTATAACAAAACTCAACTGTGCCCCCTAACGGTCGGGAAGTACAATTACATTATATGTAACGAACTCCTTCCATTTGTGTATTCTTTTCTTTTTACACAATAAATGTATTATTTATTTATTTATTTATTTATTTATTTATTTATACTCGATATAGATAAACTTTACCTACTCTTCCTATATCTTTTCACTCTAATTTTTGACAGTAAATGTTCCGGCGACAACCCACGTTTGGGTTACGATGAATTCTCATTGTTTTCCGTTTTGCTGTCTGTATATTGCCAGAGTTTCATTGTATGATTGGTTACACACAATTTTAACTTAAACTAGAAATTCTCTTGTTTCGTTCTTTCTCGTGGAGTGAACTTGAAATAAATACGTTAAAATTATTATGTGTGTATGTACCCTTTCAAGACGATTTTTTATTTGGAGAATATAAAAACTTTTTTTAGACTATTTTATGATATTATAGGTCAAAGGTATCTTTTATATTAGAAAACGACAAAAAAAGTACCAAGGGGTTGGTGGGGGTGGTGGTACAAATAAGTACCGGCAGTCTTCTGTTGTGGTATTTATGTGTACCATCAGTTCCATATAAAAATATACATAAAATATTAATTCTCTTTATCACCTATAATTACAAAATATTTTAGGTATGTTAAATTGCAACACATGTTCCGCTATCCTTTCTAGTTCTTGTTCTGCCAAATACCTCTTTTTATCCATGCGTGCAAATAATATCAATAATCAATTATTATTACTCTCCCGATTAATGACACACATGTGTACCACTCTCTAGGACTGATGGTTCACATATGTACCATATAGTCAATTTTACGAATAATTTTCGAATTATAAAGAAACATAGATTATAAAGTATAAATTGCAAACTTTTATTGTACTTACCCTATAAAGGTATAAACAAACTACGTCTTAAAACAATCAATATAATTTTACTACTAATTATAGTGAAACTATTTGCAAAATACGGTACTGCTACAACGTGTTCGAGTAAACTGAGCAAATACGATGGAACCGAATCGCGGTAGGAATAGGCGCAACTGCAGAACTTTGGTTACGTTTTCCTAGGACACTATAGGACTACGTGGTATCGATGTGAGCCAAATTAAACCTGATTAAAAGCATTTAGTCTGGTAAAACATTTACTGGTACATACGGTGTACCAGGAGTCTCGAAAGGGTTAAACCTAGACACCCTAAGGTCTATATGCTGGGCATTGCACATGCAATCGTCATCTCCATAGAAATGTAGTAAAGTAACGGGTGAGCTTATTAAGAAGTTAACTTAAGTAAATTTACTAGAAGGATACATATTATGAGGCGAATTGGTCAGTCAGAGGAGGGAAAAATGTAGATTATGCTTATGGAAATAGGAAACCTCAGTTTACGTGCTATGTCATTGCGAAGGACCAACAAGGCTGAGGTTTCAAATTCTCGGGAAGTAAAATAGAAATTCTAATAGCTACACGAAAGGGTCCCCATCGATACTTTTTGCTCAACTGATGAAAAGGACCAACCTGGATAAGGTACTCTGCAATAAATGGAAGTGTTACCAAAGACTCCAAGTGTTCATAGTGGTGATCATGTCAGTTTGATCAACTGCTTAGGGTTAATCTTAATCTTAATAGGTGATCCACAGCAGACCTAAAGACGTGGAAAATGATTCAAAATTAAAATTATTTATCAAACGAAGATAAACTAGTGAATCTTACCCGAGTTGATATTTAAACAAACATGATTTAAAGTCGATATCATTCATATTCTCTTAATTATATAGAACTTGATATCACAAGTGAATAAACCAAAGGAAAATTAAAAAAACAAAAAAATATAATATTTCGTAATATTGCTCATCATCAGTGAAGTGCATTTAACTTATATAGAAGGCTATTTGGAAGTTTTTTTTTTTAAAAATATCCTCAAAAAAAATCACCGATGGCCAATGAAAAAAAACTTTTTTTTTTCTTTTTTCCCCTTTTTTCCCTTTTTATTTTGTCAAACCCTTCCCCCCTTTTTTTTTTTTTTTTTTTTTTTTCCAATTCCTCAGGCCCCCTTTCCTAAAATTTCCCCCCCCAAAAAAAAAAAACACTCCCCTTTTTTTTTTTCCCCCCCCCCCCCCCCCCTTTTGTTACATTTTTTTTTTAATATTATCAAATGAACATTAACAAACTGATTTGTTGATTCGTAAATGTTCCAGTTTTATGTCTATAGATAAGCATATTTGATGAACAGAATTTGTTTAAAGTAGGACATTAAATACAAATTCATACTTAATGTATGTATGATTTAAATGCATGCAAATGTCTCTCGATGTTTTTATTCGACTTCATTCTCCGACTAGATCCTACATTTTGCAATCAACTTTTCTTCCACTTCCAGCTATCTGAGAGAATTTCTTCAAATATGTATATACAAACATAATTTTGAACTATTATTTTTTGCCAAAAAGGGGTAGTCAAGATCCGCGTTTAAAAAAGAAAGTGCTTTGATCAAATCACAAACCACTATCTGGAATTTTGTGAACCTATCCCCAGATTTTGTCGAATTTTAATTAAATTCTAGTCGAATTTATAAAAACATTTTGATGCAGTCCCGAACAAATTAGACAAAATTGTTAATTTGTTTATCTTATTTTTTCCAAATTGATCGAGATTAGCTGTTTAAGCTTTTTTAAACCTTTCTATTTTCCGCTAATTGCAAGAATGGCAATAACACGACAATATTTCTTTCAAATTTATAAAATTATAGGTTACCCATAAATAAGAAATAAAGGACAGTCGCAATATGGCACTCCAAGGCGATAACGAAATTAGTCAGTTAAACGATGAACATTACTTTGTGGGTTGTGTAAAGTGAGTAAAACTAGCATTTGGAAAGAAGTTGAATAGATCTAAAGTTGTTATACATCACTCGCTTAATAATCCCTAGTTGCGAAGATGCACGCGAGGCCTTCACCTTGCAATTTTTCATTTCAGACTCGTAATTTCCTTGAACTCACCCTGCTCCCGTCTGCGTTTAATGGCTCTTTAGGAATCATGACGCGGAATGAAATTCGACTTGAACTTCATGAGCGGTGAAATAGAATGAGCGAAAAATGAGTAAACTCTAACGGTAGTTAAATCGTTGTATAATTATACTGTGCCTACTTATTGCTTTTGGAAAGTCTCTTGAGTAGAAAAAATAAAACAAACTTAATTTAGTGGTTTCTATAAACAAGAAAGTTTTTAAATGGTCTGCTTCTTAGAACATGAAACTTCACTAGGTCAGTCTTTTTTTACAAGCAGTTTTATTTAAACAGTTTTAACGGTGGCCGTTTTAAGTATGCACGCACAATCATGTTTACTTTCTTTACACACTTGAACGATCGACAGTTTTACTTTTTTTAACGAATATTACAACCACGTGTTATATTCGTTTTACTAAGAAAAATGTTGGGAATTTTCATGAAACTTTGGGAATTTTCATGAAAGCGACGAAAGAACTTTTCCTTTAACGAAAATGATTTTGACGAATTTTTATTTTGAATTTCTTAATATTAGTATTTATTGGTATTTATACAATTTTTAAATTTATAAGTCATGTAACTATTGATAAGGCTTTTTCAACCTAACAGACATAATTCCCAACTTCCGGTATAACCAGAAGACCCAAGAATCTTTCATTAAATAGAACCGAAGAATATTTCCGAGGAATATTTTGTTGGCAAGTTTGTGAAAATCGTGGAAAACCTAAATTCTAAACCAAAAATCGCTCGGTAGAATTGATGAGCACATCTCTATTTCTTTGTGTCTGCATATGATAATCACTCTTCACATTCACTCTATATTCACATGCACAAAATACTTGCAAAATATTTATTTTACAAAAAATTTTGATATACGAAGTGTGTAGATTAAGTAATGAGACTGGCAACGTAGCACCCGATCTAGCAATACTGCAGATACGGGACTTGGAAAGGCGGTAGGTTAAAATGTAATGCATCTTCAGTACAAGTTTGAACTTGTTAGTGGCATTTATTTGTTCTTTGTGACTGTTTTCGTAAACCGGTTTTTTCTAGTGCGTTTTAAAAATGAGCGACATTAGTTTTGAGCAACGGTGTCCTATCAGGTTTTGCTTCAGACTTGGACAGAGCGCAACGGATACTTTTGCAAAACTGCAACGTACCTAACAACGGAGACAGTGTTTTTTCAAGAGTCCAGGTTTCGGTGGTTTAACCCGTTTCAGCCGAAAACGCCACTCCCGGTACATCGCCCTTCAGCGCCTCATAACTAACACTATTTGCTACAGAAAAAATTGACAGGGACATATTTTTGAAGTTTAAGACGTGCCCTTTCCAATGGTGTCCATGAAATTCCTCCAAAAAATTATTAACTATGAAAAAAACAGTTTTTTAAAAAAACACGATTTTTTTGCACATCTTTTTTTGTTTTAATCAAATTTTCAAGGGGTTTCCGGTCTGCAATGGACCTGGTGGTGGAATAACCACATTAACCGGTGGAATTAATGTTTGAACTTTAAGTATACGTGGTTTAAAGATCGATTTTTTCCCTTATGCGTTCAAAATGGCGCCTGAACTGCAAAATTTTTGCGTAAAAATTCAAGAAATTTTTATTGGAAAAATGATGCACTTTTAAAAAAAATTTTAGAATCACCCAATAAACGCACTAGAATTTTCAAAATTTTTTGATCAATTTTTTGGATTTTGTAAATATGTAAATTTTTGCAAACTTTAAAAATAAAAAAGTTGTTAATCAAAGAAAAGAAATTTAATAATTTATAGATTAAAGAATGGGTGAAAAATAGAATAAAAATGGTGGAAAAGAAAGAAATTTTTATTTTTTGAATAATTGAAAATATCCCATTTTATGGAAATTATATGGGAGAGTGGGTTTTGATAAAAAAAAAAAATGGAATGAACACTTCACGTCTAAACCAAAACGCAAGAAACAGAAAAAAATGATATTTGTTTTTTAATAAATAAAAAGTTTTGCCCAGGCAAAAGAAAAAATTTTACAGAGAGGTTTGAAAATTGAAAAAGGGATTATAACATAGGGTGAGAAAGAAAATGGATTTTATAGATAATGGCCTGCACAGCCGTTTCAGTAGAGTTTTTAGCCAGTAAAAACACTCGTGTGAATCGATTCGTGTGAAAAGGGCTGGGGTTCAGCCTCCTTATTCGCCTAACTTGGGTCCTTGTGACTTTTTTCTCTTCCCTAGATTGAAAAACCACCTCAAGGGATGTCATTTTGGGATCGTAGAAAACATTCAAACGGTTGTAACCGACCGGCTATCTACCGGAAGACTATTCCAGTATATGAATTCCAGCATTGCTATGAGTAATGGAGGAACCGTCTCCAGCGCTGTGTGGCGTCCCAAGGAAGTTATTTTGAAGGAGACAATACTGAATTGTAATTCGATTCGAATAAAAAAAAATAAAAAAAACAGCCTCATTACTCAATCTGCACACCTCGTATCTACATTTGTTTTTGTTTGCATTTGGTGCAAATTTGTTTGCCATCACTGTATCTTTAATTAAATCGTAATTTTTCCCTAGGAATCAGTGGATTGTAGGAACATTCTGCTTGTGGTGGTAAAATTCCTCAAAAAAAGCGATCATTTCTGTTTTTTTTACTAGTGGTACTTAATAACTTGTTGGATTATTTTTTGTATGTGATTTAACCGTTAAATGCCTAAGAAAAAAATAAAATATTCATTAAATAAAGTATATGAAACACTTGCTTGCAAATTTACGTAATGCTATTATTACCGTTAAACATTGTAAATGATATTCCTCGTATTTGATCATTTTTAATTTAATCCGAATATATTTTACGATTTTCGTAACAGGATCTATGGACAACACCTATGCCGTCAACAAAACCTATACCGTAGAATCTCACAATATCATGAGCCATTACGTTACAGTAACTCAAATCTACGCCTCTAAAATTATACCTTCAATAAACGTCCCCTTATTCTGCAATTGATTGATTGTATGAATCACTTGTGTAATAAATAATGAAGTATACCACAAAATTAAATGTAAAAATATTATACCTACAAAAGAAAGATAACAGAACTTTTTTTAGATTCACCAGTTAGCAAGTAATGGAAGAATTGCATTTAAATTAGTTATTATTTGGAAATTTAAATATTGAGTTACTTTTTGTTTGTATTTTTTCTGTATTAGAAAAGTGCAAAGTTCAAAAATTTTAGGTTTATACATGTTATGATTATAAAATTATAATCATAAAGAGGAGAGAAGGTAAAATGGTTACATTTACAGTGTCGAACTTATTATTAGTTATGCAGTTTCAGTTATAATTTCTAACGCATTGGTATAAGTAACTAACAAAACAATCTGGCTTATGTAGAGGGTCTTTTTCTCATATTTAGTGCAGCTTTGATACTTTATTTTATTTTTCCAAAAGCAAATTCTTATAGCTCATAAGAAGGTCTACAACTTTCGTTTGAAAAGTGTTTTTATATCTCCAAAAGTAAATACATCAGAAGCCGCACTAATTACGAGGAAAAGTCTCTACATACAGCGTGGCAAATAAGTCGTGCATAATGCCTGTAACATTTTAATTATTTTGTCTATGAAAAAATGTCCTGATTAAAATGTTTTCATCATCAGTTTATTTGTCATGTTTCTATCAACATGAAATAATTTTGTCTTTTCGCGTTTAGTTGTTTTGGGGACCAACTTAATTTTTTTTAAATAACAGCCCGTACGTTGTCTGTCAATATCTGAAAGAATAGATTTTTCCCTTGACTGTGCACTAAAAATTTGATATGGCTACATAAAGAAATTTTCGCAATTTTGAACACGTTGAAAGTTATTTTTTGTAAAAGAATGTAATTGCTTCATTCTTTATTTATTGTTTAAAAATGAAACAACAAAACAATAGTTTGCGCATTAAGTGTTACAAGTGACTTCCATCTTCCGCTAAGCAATGCCCAAGCCGGTCCCGAAACTCTTCAATAACATTTACTAGGAAGTTTTCAGAAATGGTCCGGATTTCATTTGAAATTTTCAGTTTCAAGTCTTCAATGTTATCTGGTCAATTGACATAACTTTAAATATCCCCACAGAAAAAAAAATCTGAGGAATTTAGATCCAGAGAGCGCGCGCTGGCCATTCAATTGTACCTCTTCTGCCTATCCAGCGTCCGGGAAATAATGCATTTAAAAAACTCCCTGATACTTGCCGCAAAATGTGGTGGTATAGTTGTATCTTGTCATGTTGGAACCATAGTTGTTGATGTTCATAACATTATTTTCACCCGGAAAAAACGGGATAATGTGATTTCATAGCAGATCTAAATATTTTTCGGAATTTAATTTATTTCCATCTGTGAAGAAAGGTTCAGCAATGCGTATTCCAACAATATCGACCCAAACATGAACTTTTTGGGGATTTTGGGCATGTGCTTCTTGGAACCAATGAAGATTCTGACTTGACCAGTAACGGCTATCATGTCGATTAACAACACCATTTAAACTAAATGTAGCACGTTTACGGTCGTGCCATTAATCGCCTTCGAAATCACCTACGACTTTATTCACTTTGTCAGCAAATTGTAGTTTTTTAAACGTTTGCACTTGTACATTTTATTATTAAGGTACTACAGACGCCGACGACATAAACACCTCGAACACAGTAATAACAAATGTAGAGTCTGCCAGACGGTAGGGCGAAAGAAAGCATCTAGATGTAAAACCAGATATCAGCCATTTTTTCACATTTCTAGTTAGACATAAATTCTAATGTAAAATTTACTTAGGAATACGACGCCATAAGATTTAAGATGTCATAATCCATAATCAGTCATTTATAACCCGATTTTTACATTTCAATTAACTTGAAGAAACTCCAAAAAAAACAATACAAAAAGATGTCAATTAGCCTCGGGCATTAAAGTAAAAAGAAATACTAAACACGAGAATTTTTTTTTTGTTTTCGGATTCATCAAAATTTATAATCACCCTATTAAGTTATTTTGCAGTAAAAAAAACTTAAAAATATAATAACAATTCAAAGATTTTTATTAATAAATTGACAATTTCTTAATAATAGAAAGTTTATAACCATGTCAATAGAAAAGCCTGTAAAAAATTGTAAGCTTTTTTTGTAGATTTTCTCCGTTTTACTTAAAACTGGTTTTAACTTTTCCTTTGCATTTAGATGCTTTAGATCTAAGCACCTACATTATCTACTATGCGACGTATATAAATCAAAATTAATTACAATATATTATTAATCCATCTGATCCCTGACAAATCTTTATTATCACGTGAAATTTATGAAACAATGCCATTGATCATTGAAATATGAGACATTTTCTAGTACTTGCGACAAACACTGCGCGAACGTCACCTCATGCGGTCATTGGCGTGAAGGTCACATTCGGCTACGCCGTAGTAGCCCACGCTAAATGAGGAATTAAACCTTGGTATCATCTCTCTAATAAGACTAATTAAATTAGCATATAAATAAATGATAATTAAGAGAATCTAACCGATTTCAATCACAACCAAATATAACTAACAAATGCAGTTTTTATTTTAATTCACCTCTGTTCCAAATGAACTTTAGATAAAATGTAAGTATGAACACTGTGACTGTTTTAATTTGACCACCATGTTTTTTTCGAAAACGGTTAAAAGAAAGTAAAAATCTGTGAAAAGTAACATTAGTTCGATAAAATTGAAGTAGACTTTTCCAGTTCAAACATATGTATATCTTTGATATATTCAGAACTAAATTTGTTGTTTTGCGATCTACGTTTCAAAGTTAAGCTTCTAAACCAAAACAATCTAAACTAACACAATTCATTTATGTAGACTCTACGATCTATGGTGTTAAGTACACAACAAAAAACGCTTATGGTAAAGTGCTGCTTCAGAAACATACAGATATTTAAAGACAATGAATGTATTCTCTCGAAGAGTATTACTTGGACATTCAAGAACAGTTCAATGATGTGGTTGTGAATATCGACAATAACAAAAAAAGATGGTGTCCTACAGTGACCCTAAGTGGCTACATCGTCCTACAGTACGAACGGAGGAGCTGAAAGAAACTGTCAAGTTATGGAAGATGCTCTCAAAACTTCTGTGAGTGTTCTGTTACCGTTTCTTAATCGATGTGTCTGTTGGTACCTGCCATATTGTTTGAAGAATAGTTCAAAAACGAGTGAACCAAACTAAGAGTATATGGGCAGTGAAATCATTTACACAATATAAATCACCGGGCCCAGATGGGATAATGCCAATGATAGCCAATAGCTTCCCCTCTGTGCGCATGGTTTAGTACTAGCTTGGCCCTAAGCTATGTGCCTCAAGGATGGCGAAAGGCTGAGTTAGTATTCATACCTAAACATGGGCTTGAATGTTATGCCCAGGCAAAATCCTTTCGCTCCATCAGCTTAACAACGTTCTTACTAAAGAAGAAAAATTAGTGGACTTGCATATCATGGACGTTGCATTAAAGGAAACCCCTTTGAACCGACACCAGTATGCCTTCAGCAGGAACTGAGCATTCGTGAACTCACAAACAGGATCGAACGGGCCCTAGGAAATAGAGAAATTGCACTTGGGACCTCTCTGAATATAGACGGTGCATTTGACAACACCTCTGTTGACTTAATTCAAAGAGCTGTCGAAAATCTAAGAGTTGGATAGTCTATCTCAGGCTGGATCAGCTCTATGGTTAGAGACAGGACAATTACAAGCTCCATTGGCAATGTCACCAGGGAAATAGTAACTACCAGGGGCTGTCCGCAGGGGGGCTATTGTCGCCTCTGCTGTAGAGCCTAGTTGACGAAGGTAAGAACGACATCACTATACTAGTCAGTGGAAGGTTGTCATAAAATTTTTGAACAACATGGTTCATTTTCAATAATTGTTGTAATAAAATACTTATTTTGTTTTTTTTTTAATTAAAAATGTTATCTCATTTTGTCTTTCAATTAACCCATACTAAAGACAATAAAAAAGATTAAGTTATTGGAATTCGAATCCAGGCCATTAGATTCAAAGGCAAATAATACTTAACTATTACATCAAATTACCTATAACACAGGTTAATTAGACAATGTGACAGGATTGCCCACATTTTATGTATTTCTACATTAATTTTGGGTAACAATCGGTAATCTTTTTTATGATTTTTTTTTTCATCACTTGAAAAGCATAGCCTAGGTACTGTGAAATATTTTCATATCATTTTCAATCACATATATTGGGCCATATTTTTTGCAAATAGTAAAAACAAGATATACAAAATAAACACCAGTTAACGATGCCAGAAACCTGGTGATGTTTCTGGAGAAAAACAAGGTTGTCGGGTCGCCTGAGGTGGCGTCCCTGCAGTCTTGTTTTACTTGATACATGCGAAATTCCAGTCTTAGACAATAGGAACGAGGTGGATCAGAACGAGGTGGATCAATCAATGTGTACAAATATTTTTTATGGCAGGCATTTACAGATTATAACCCAGTATGTAAGTGTATTTAAAATTTCAAGTTCGACCCCTCCAAAATAAAGTAAAAGTTAGTGCTTGTACTTGTGAAATATCAAATTGTATTGATAAAAGTTATGAATGTCATAAATTGAATTTCGCTACCTAATCAGTAATCAATTCAGCTTCCTAATAATTTCTGTATGACTGGTATATTTAAGTAACGTTCTTCTGTCGTATTACCTACCTTTCTTTCAAGGACGTTGTTAATAGCAGTTTACTAATAGCATATTATACAATCTGACATAGATCAAAAGTTTTTTTGACCTCAACCTCAAAGTATTTATTTAGTAAAACCTTTAAAAATTGCTTTCATTTAACTTTTAATACATTAATTTTCCTTACAGCCGTTTTGATTTGAATTAGGAACGAGGTCTATAAATAAGTCATTTGGCCTATTAGATAAATGTTTGTTAATGGACTGTGTTTCGTGTCAAATATCTTTTTCGCTAAAGTCAAAGGTTATGTTTATCATTTGTAACACAAACCTTCAAGAACTACAATGATTTTCACGCAACTTTCATATTAACCGAAAAACGGATTGATTCTGGCGCTACAATTAAAGTAAAGTCATTATAACCCACTTTGAAGCATAATTAGTGCAAATACCTGTCACACAATTTATTGATTTAGGATTAATATTCACACAATAAATGATATATACATATATTGTTTTAATATTAAGAGGAGATGTATAAATTTTAATTTATCATAACGTATGTAAGTACTAGAAACAACCGCGAGCCCAGAGGGTTTAAACCTATTAAAAACAGAAAATTCTGGTATCTACTATTTTTCGATTTTCATCAGATATAAGAACTGGTAAAAATTTCATAAACAAATGAAGCTAATTTTAGGCAATCGTATCAGTCATTGAAATGTAAATAATATGTAATTAATGTTAATTATAGTATTGTTAATTATATTATATGCATTTACGTCTATACAAATAAAAAACCATACATATTTTATTTATCCTGTTTATGTCCAGTTAAAGTGAGCACTATAATATACACGGTGGAGACTTTAACTGGAATATATTCGCTAGCGGGTGGTGAATGATTTTTCAAAAAATTCCCGAGACACGTCAACTTTCAAATGTATTTACCTAAATTTTGCAAGTAATATGAAAAATATAGCCCTTCAGGGGTGGCTAAACCACCCTCGACATGATTTTTTTCAAATGCAACCCTATGGCTTGTGGCCCCTCATTGTAAAGCTGGTGGAAAGAGGAATCCAACGCACTGATCAAATTTTAATTTTTAGTATGTTTGTAGGGTTGCATACAATTAAAACAATTTAAAAATTAAATTTATTTTCAACGTAACAGTTGTTCAAAATGTGCACCATTCCCTTGTTGGCAGCATCCCAGTCTGTGGTAGGTTTCGTCCCTTACATTATGCAACATTTGCGGTGTTATTTTTCCGATTTCCTCTCTTATCCTTTCCTGCAAATCTGCTATGTTGTTGGGTTTCTGAATGTAAACCCTACCTTTAACATGTCCCCACAAAAAAGAAATCCAGTGGTGTATGATCTGGAGATCTTGCTGGCCACTCAATATTAATAAGTCAAATAAGTTAGGATTTAAGGGGTTTGGAAATAAATGGCATAGCACTGGCAATAGTTCGTGCTGGAGTAAACGAAGTATCTTGCTCCATTAAGAGTGTCATCAAAGAAAAATGGTCCTACAGTTCTATCTTGTATTATTCCGGCCCACACATTAGTTTTCTGTGGGCGCTGAGTATGAAGTTCCCTCATCCAATGGGGGTTCTCTTCAGCCCAGTAACGACAATTTTGGCGATTTACGTGTCCATTTAATGTAAAGTAGCCTCGTCAGAGAAAAACTATCTACTCTAAAGATAACTGGTTTTGATCAATACAAGTCATCAATAAATCGCAAAATTCCACTCGTCGATCTGGATCATCTTCAAGTAGCTCTTGAACAGCTTCCATTTTATATGGGTGTTTTTTCTCATATTTAAGTATTTTATCCTGTTTATGTCCAGTTAAAGTGAGCACTATAATATACACGGTGGAGACTTTAACTGGAATATATTCGCTAGCGGGGTGGTGAATGATTTTTCAAAAAAATTCCCGAGACACGTCAACTTTCAAATGTATTTACCTAAATTTTGCAAGTAATATGAAAAATATAGCCCTTCAGGGGTGGCTGAAACCACCCTCGACATGATTTTTTCAAATGCAACCCTATGGCTTGTGGCCCCCTCATTGTAAAGCTGGTGGAAAAGGAATCCAACGCACTGATCAAATTTTAATTTTTAGTATGTTTGTAGGGTTGCATACAATTAAAACAATTTAAAAATTAAATTTATTTTCAACGTAACAGTTGTTCAAAATGTGCACCATTCCCTTGTTGGCAGCATCCCAGTCTGTGGTAGGTTTCGTCCCTTACATTATGCAACATTTGCGGTGTTATTTTTCCGATTTCCTCTCTTATCCTTTCCTGCAAATCTGCTATGTTGTTGGGTTTCTGAATGTAAACCCTACCTTTAACATGTCCCCACAAAAAAGAAATCCAGTGGTGTATGATCTGGAGATCTTGCTGGCTACTCAATATTAATAAGTCAAATAAGTTAGGATTTAAGGGGTTTGGAAATAAATGGCATAGCACTGGCAATAGTTCGTGCTGGAGTAAACGCAAGTATCTTGCTCCATTAAGAGTGTCATCAAAGAAAAATGGTCCTACAGTTCTATCTTGTATTATTCCGGACCACACATTAGTTTTCTGTGGGCGCTGAGTATGAAGTTCCCTCATCCAATGGGGGTTCTCTTTCAGCCCAGTAACGACAATTTTGGCGATTTACGTGTCCATTTAATGTAAAAGTAGCCTCGTCAGAGAAAACTATCCACTCTAAAGATAACTGGTTTTGATCAATACAAGTCATCAATAAATCGCAAAATTCCACTCGTCGATCTGGATCATCTTCAAGTAGCTCTTGAACAGCTTCCATTTTATATGGGTGTTTTTTCTCATATTTAAGTATTTTTTAAAACTGTTTTGTGAATAAGATTACTATATAACAAATTCAACTTCGTGTCGTCATCAACAACAGCCTGCCTCTTACTCGGTACTTTCCTGACATGACCCATCTCTCGATATTGTGCCTCAATTTTACTAATGTTACCTTGATTTAGTGGTGGCAAGTCGGGATGCGTTTCTCGAAACAAGCGAACAACTTCGCATTGAGTTCGCGCCCTATCACCATATCCAATCATCATCAAAATTTCGATTTTTAGTGATTCAGTTAAATAAAACATTTTCACCAATTTGAAATAACACTTCATTTCAAACTCTGAATACAGCATACAAACTAAATTACTCTTTGCGGCCGTGTAAAAACACTAGCAAAAAATAACAAATATCAGTTGTGGCAAAAAATTGCTTGGAATATTTTGTGGGGACATATGAAAAGTAAGGTTTACATTCCAAAACTAAACAACACACATTTTGAGTACGAAATTGTTGCGTTAAAAATAAATTAAGCTATAAAATTACGTTTTAATTGTATGCAACCCTACAAACATACTAAAAATTAAAATTTGATCAGTGCGTTGGATTCCTCTTTCCACCAGTTTTACAATGAGGGGTCACAAGCCATAGGGGTTGCATTTGAATAAATCATGTCGAGGGTGGTTTCGCCACCCCTGAAGGGCTATATTTTTCACATTACTTGCAAAATGTAGGTAAATACATTTAAAAGTTGACGTATCTCGGGAATTTTTTGAAAAATCATTCACCACCCCTCTAGCGAATATATTCCAGTTAAAGTCTCCACCGTGTATATTATATGCGTATACACTATATGCGTTCCTTGTCCTACCACATAGAGGGTGCGGCCGCATTTTTTTAATGGTGGAAGGGGGGGAGGTCTTGTGACACCTCGTATGAAAGGTATTTCAGATCTTTATCAACTGAAAAATGGCGTATTGTAATTTCATAAACTTTATTTTGTAACCGCTGCATAGATAAAAAATAAAGCTGCGTTGAGTAGCGATTTGAAGTACCTACATTTCAAATTCGACAGCGGCGCCTTCTCTGTGGTGGATCAAGCGACGCATGTCATTTTTATGTTAAAAAGTAGTATAAATTAAATTATTTCAGTTGGTTTATGTGCGGCGTCAATATCTCGCTTCGTTCAGAATTTTACAGAGAGAAGACCACTAACGATCGCATTATCCGGGAATTGATTATATAAGGTATGACTGTATAACCAGAGATTCTTCGACCCAAATGAAAATGACTTAGGCTAATTTGCATATAGCCAATGTTGCTTCGTTTAGACTTGTGAAATGACATACGAACACCAAGAAAGATCATTTTTATGTTTTAGAAAGGTTTAGCGATGTTAACTACGGTGAATGCAAAATAAGTTAAATAAGTTCATTTTCGAATCAAAGAACTTTCCACGCATTTTATTTTAAACTAAAACACATACTCAAAATTATCTTACAGGTAATTTGAAGTTTTGCATTGTTTTTGCAAGACAAAAACCAGGTCTGCCACTATTTCTGGTTATTATTCAATCAATCAATTCATAC